>CM046032.1:18737242-18928837 GCA_025215565.1 Flaveria ramosissima | reverse complement strand
TGACACTGTGCTCTTGGAGTTGGGCGATCTCGTGGCTCTGAGCAGCCATTTGTTGGGCCTGCTCCTCAATCAACCGAGCCTGCTTCGAGATCTGCTGAGACTGAGCAGCAGTAAGATCAGCCAGCTGGCGGATCTGAGCCGTCTTCTCCTCGTCAGCAGCTAACAAGCGCATCACCATCCGGTTTAGCGCGGAAAGCTGTTCCTCTACCCCAATTGGAGGTAGAGGTGATCCATATGTATGTGAGGGATGTGAAGAGGGTCCTGCTTGGTGGCTAGTGGTGGTGGTGGTGGCTGTGGTGAAGATGGGGTTGGGTCTGTGAGATAGTGGAGGTGATGTAGGAGTGGAAGATATGGTGGTGGTTGGCATATGTACAGTGGTGGGAGGTGTGGTGGTGGTAGTGGTAGCTGTGGTGGCTGTGGTGGTGGATGGTGTGGCTGTAGAAGTGGTAGTGGTGGTGGTAGATGTAGTGGCTATGGTGGTAACAAAGGTAAGTCGTCTCTTCTTCTTCTTCTTGCCGTGGGGCTGAGCCACCCTTTTCTTCCTCGACCCAGTCGAGGTGGATGCTCCCCCTAGAACACGGCTAGCTGACTCAGGGGCATAGCTAGGATCTGCAGTAGTCTCTCCCGAATCCCTTGGGCGTTCACCAACCGCCCAGAGTCCATACTCTGTGGGAACAACCTTGCTTCCCACAGTCCTCGTTAAGGGCTCCTCGTCAGACTCGTCTTCCTCCTCACCAGGAATAAAGTCCTGATGGAAACCAGCAGACTCAGCTATGTCACCAGTTGGGGCAGATACTGGAGGTATAACATCTGAAGCTGTGCCCCTCGGTGGAATAGGCATATCATCTCCAGCATCCCCACTGTCATCATCGTCTGAATCATGCTCTGGGAGCAATAGCCTCTCGTCGTCTGAATCACTGTCATCATGACGCCACTTGCGTCTACCTGGCGCCACATATCTCTCATTGGCCAGATGGCCGATCAACCTCTTCACCTGGGGCTTTACCTGCTTGCCCCGATATACTCTCATACGACCCAGAGTCGTGTCATCCATAATCTCCAAGGCCACAGCATCATGGCTCTCCTTGGGAAATGAAGGCAGCTTCTCGTTGAAGATCAGCTGCAGAAATCTGGGGTACATACAAAAACCCTCCTTCCCCTTGGCCTCCAGATTCTCCACCAAATATGAGAAGATCATGCTCGAGAAGCTGAAGGGGTGGTTCAGCACCAGTGCCACATAGGCATTCTGAATCTGGTCTGATAGGTCATCAAACCACCCCTCCGAGAAGCAATACACTTCAGGATCACATGCGCCAAGTACTTATACTGGGGACACAGGTTGCTCTTGTTGAGCACACCTGAGTTTATGTCCCCAGCGTACTTAATCCTGAGAAAGCAACCTCTGACTGTAAGTGGATGTAGTCTGGTGGGGTGATCAGTATCATCCCCAAAATCAAGTACTCTCTGGATGTCAGCTGCTGTAATCTCAATATCATGACCACGAATGGAGCTCCGTATACTGTAAGGCTCACGTGAACGATCAACGGAGGCATTCTCCCAGAAAGCCTGATGTAACGACCTGTAAGGAGTACACGGTGTAGATATGGCCTTATGTATCCGAGAACGTCGAAGGAACGCTATAATCTCTGTAAACTCGGCCCCATTCCGAGTCGTATGGTCCAAATGAGCACATATATTGTGCTTTGGATTGATGGACCATCTATCAGCCATTGACCTGAAACACAAAACACAGAACCATTAGAAATCATACATCACAATTCAGTTCTAAGTGTATAGTTTAAGTTCATTCTGATTCATTCGTGCAAATGAATTATTCGACTGAAGTCAGTCGGTTTGTTTCATCGACTGAGCTCTGAGCTCATCGGGTGAATGAGACATGCGACTGAGTTCAATCTGTTGACTGAGTCTGCGATTGGTTCAGTCGGCCGACTGAGTTCATTCGCATGGTGCATTCGGCCGATTGACCCAATCGCAAGATTCAATCGTGCGATTGGAGTTATCCGGACGACCAGTCGCTTGTCCCACTGTTCAGTCGCCTGTGGTTCGAATCTTGACCAAATCAAGTAATTTAACATGGTTTAATGGTCCAGTAGACTCGCCATCTTGTCACTAATAACCTATTACACTTAATTTTAACATTTTGCTTAGTTTCAGTTGGTTATTAGGTCATTTACAGTCCGGTTCTTGTTCACTCGAATATCACAAATTAGGGTTCAATTTCTTCTGATTTCGGTGAGATTTCACTGCAATCTACCTGTATAAACGTCAACGCACGTCAGAAGATCAATAAAGATGTGAAAACAAGGTCTAGAGGAATTTTGGCAGAGTAACGGTACGAGGTGCGATTTAGGAGCGATTGAGGGTGATGAGTGAAATGCGATCGACTGTGGCCCTTTAAATACTGAAGCTGAGTTCAATCGGTCGTCTGACTTCATTCGCTCAGTTCATTCGGGCGACTGAAGCTCAGTCGTGCGATTGGCCCAGTCAGTCGCATTCAGTTGGCCGACTGAGGTTCAGTCGGTCGACTGACTCATTCGTACCCTTTCATTCGCACCTTCAGTTGACCGACTGAGTCTCAGTCGGTCGACTGACTCATTCGCACCCTTTCATTCGGTCGAATGGATCAGTCTGATAAGCCATTCGGGTGAATGGCTCAATCTCATGTCCAGTCGTGCGAATGGGACCCATTCGCATGGTTGGTCCATACTTATGGTCCAATCATGCGAATGGGTTATACTTATGAAATTTTCTGCCATTTTGACCATTTTACATTTCAATCCTTTTAAACTATTGAAATTAAACTTATGACCATTTGATCATCTCAGACATGATCATTTAACTTTTTTTTGAAAACTTTTTGATCACCTCAGACGTGATCCTTTTAAACAATTTAGTCACCTCAGACGTGACCCTTTTAAACTTTGAAAACACATGTAGTCGTTAGCAAGTTTAGGAAATCATACTGGTACTATTAG
Source organism: Flaveria ramosissima (assembly GCA_025215565.1). Classification (NCBI taxonomy): domain Eukaryota; kingdom Viridiplantae; phylum Streptophyta; class Magnoliopsida; order Asterales; family Asteraceae; genus Flaveria; species Flaveria ramosissima. The sequence continues at coordinate 18,925,841 of CM046032.1, read as the reverse complement.
ATTCCCACATTGATTTGAACTTTCAAGAATTGCAGCCACAATGATTGTCAGTATACTTGTCCTTTTAAATCCATACACAGACGTTAGACACAAACTGGTGATAGTTTTAGGTTTAATTATTTCAACTAACATTTGTGGATCCCACACTTATATGGTAATCAACATTCCTCAGGAGCTTTTGAGCGGTCTACGGGTATTTTACAAGAAGAGACTATTCTTAGAGCTTTCAAAGAGAAGCCAATCCTCAGGTCAGTGCCATCGCACAGCAGAGAGGCGGCAAACAACAATGAATTCTAGAATATCTAGGTTATGCTTATCCTCAGGTCAGTGCCATCGCACAGCAGAGAGGCACACAACCTATCTTCTTGTTAGAGCAGCTTAATTTTATTTGCACAAAATGCACCAACAACATAAGTCATTAGCTTGATAGAATTTGTCTTTCATTTTTTTTCGTGCTTTGCTCTATTTATGGTCATCCGCACACATTTGTGGCGTTTACTTGCTCATTACCCCTTATTGGAATATTGTTGATTGTGTTAACCAGTGACAAGATGGAAGCCCACAGTCAGTTGAACAACTTAGTTTGATCTTGAGATCACCAGTCAGGTCTAATCATCTATTGTGTTGAATCTACCGACATATCATTTGTGGTCTAGCAACCTCTAGGTCTACTCTCGTGTGTTACCTTAGTAGTTACCAGTTTTTCTATCATCTTTCCTTTTATATTGCTTAGACTACACAGACTTATACTTTGAATTTTGCATCTTTTCTAACTTAAATTTTTAAGTCCCTCTTGATTTGTTCCTGTGTACTATCATTTTCCAAAGGGTTTGAATCGGTATCACAGATACGATCTACCTTATATCAGCTATCCACTCCTTCTCCCTCGTTTTATTTTTTTTTAATGTTACTGGCTGACTTATTCTCCCCCTAAAATACTAAAATCATAACTGGTTTAATTATTTTAGGATTTTAATAAACAGCTAAACATGAGTTTAATTTAAACAGAAAATAAATAAATAAAGAAAATAAAAAAGAAAATTTAACTAAACTGCATCGGACTACACATGATCATCATCAGGAATAACATCACTTTTCTTTTTAACGCCGTTGACCTCTAACAATATAGAAAACGTGGTTTATCAAAGGCTTTTGTATAGAGGTCAGCGCGTTGAAAATCATTATTAATTTTTACCACATCGATTAAGTTCTTTTCAAAACAATCTCTTATAAAATGGTATTTAATACCGATGTGTTTGGTCTTTGGATGTTGTACCGGATTTTTAGTTACTGCAATTGCAGCAGAGTTATCAACAAAAATAGGAGTAGAAGAAAATTAAACCGTAATCCCGCATTTGCTGTTGAATCCAGATGATTTGTGAACAGCAACTTGCAGCAGCAACGTATTCGGCTTCACAGGTTGACAATGCAACCGAGGTCTGCTTCTTACACTGCCAGGTAACTAATCTCCTCCCAAAGAATTGACACCCTGCTGATGTAGACTTGTAGTTCATCTTGCAGCCCCGTAATCCGAGTCACTATACGCCGTGAGCTCAAAGTCATCATCATGAGGATACCACAACCCAAGTGTGGGTGTACCCTTCAGATAACGAAATATCCTCTTGACCCCGATCAGATGGTTCACCTTAGGCTTAGCCTGATATCTAGAACATAAACATGTAGCATACATGATATCAGGTCTTGAGGCAGTGAGGTACATGAGGGATCCAATCATTCCTCGGTACATTGTGGCATCCACTAGATCTCCATTTTCATCAGGTGCTATATCATGATTAGTAGCAAGTGGAGTCCCAGCAGCAGAAGCATTCTCCATGTCAAACCGACTGAGAATGTCTCCCACATACTTGGTCTGATGTAGAAAGATCCCATTTGGTGTCTGATCCACCTGTAACCCGAGAAAGAATTCATCTCCCCCATAGCACTCATCTCAAACTCTTTCTTCATAACTGCTTCAAACTCTTTGCATAATTCTTCGTTCTTTGAACCGAAGATTATGTCATCGACATAGATCTGTACGAGCAGTAGGTCTCCATCTTTTTCTTTGATGAACAGCGTGCAGTCAAGTCACTGACTCCCTGCGAAAGCCGTGTTTCACAAGATGAGTCGAGAGTTTCTCATACCAGGCTCTTGGAGCTTGATGAAGCCCGTATAAAGCCTTGTTGAGTTTGTAAACTCTGTCCTGATGATAAGGATCTTCAAATCCCTCGGGTTGACTGACATAGACTGTCTCTCTTATTTCCCCATGAAGGAATGCACTCTTCACATCTAATTGATAGACTTTAATCTTCATGTACGATGCATAGGCAAGGAAGATACGGATAGCTTCCATCCTTGCCACGGGTGCAAACACTTCATTGTAGTCAATCCCTTCGACTTGGCGAAATCCCTGAACCACCAGTCGAGCCTTGTTCCTGATAATGACCCCTTGGTCATCCTTCTTGCATTTCAAGACCCATTTGGTGCCAATGACCTTAGCACCTTTAGGTCTATCTACCAGAGTCCATACACCTAACTTCTTGAACTGAAGAAGTTCTTCTTGCATGGCACTCACCCACGCCTCATCGTTTAGTGCATCACTGACGTATTTTGGCTCAAACTGCGAGACAAAACACCGATAAGCACCATCATGAATGTATCCCTTTTCCATAACAGAGGCATAATCAGCTGAGTACAGCTGATTTCGGGTTTGTACTCCTGATCTGACATCCCCAATGACATTGTCTAAGGGATGATAGACGTTTAGACGTGATCCTGGAGTAGTAGGAACAGCTACCTCAGAGCCAAGATTATGAACATTTGGTTCTGCATCTGAGGTAGAAGGAGTTTGAGGTTCCGAAGTCGAAGGTGCATCACTATTAGATGCTTGTGGACTTGCAGGAACTGGAACCTGTTCCTCCTGACTGTTCTGGTCATCTTCTTCAGCTTCATCTTCTAAGGAGGAGTCACTGTCATTGACTACTCCCCCTGACTGAGTAGATGATTCTCCCTGTGAGCTAGATGATGTTGAATCATGAGATGGTGTATTCAAGATATCATACATCATTCGTGTAGCTAACTCGTCATCCGAAGGAGAGATAGGGATGTTGAAGGACTTGAAGAATCCATCATAGTCGAAAAAGTAGGCGGGTCCTTTGCCAGTAGGTGGTGTGGTATATCTCTGAACATCAACATTACACCACACTTCTACTAGACCCGTTGAGTTGTTGTAAACTCTCTTGTTCGGTATGTTGTATCCTAGGAAGATTCCTTCATCAGCCTTCTCGCTGAATTTACCTTCTTGAGTCTTCTTCAGAAGTGTGCACGGCGCGCAAATGGTTCGAGATACTCCAAATTCGGTTTGCGGTTTGTAGTAGCTCGTAACATGTCTTTCCGTGGCGCTTGACTATCAGAACTCGATTCAGTGTATAACATGCATTAGCAGCCTCATTCCAGAATTGGATAGGCAGTTTCGAGTCTGCCAGCATTGTCCGTGCTGTCTCTATCAAGCTTCTGTTCTTTCTCTCAGCAACACCATTCATCTGAGGCGTGTAGGCAGAAGTGAATTGATGCACAATTCCCTTTTCCTTGCAGTAAGCCTCCATCCACTGATTCTTGAATTCAGTTCCGTTGTCTGAGCGTACTTGTCTCACCTTCAGCTTGTAGAGAGATTCCAGTGTGGTTACTAACTCCTTGAATGACTCAAATGTTTCTGATTTGGACTTCAGAAACATTACCCAAGAGAACCTTGAGTAGTCATCAGTAACCACAAAACAGTACAAGTCGCCTGCAATGCTCTTTGTACTGACTACCAAACAGATCCATGTGAAGAAGTTCAAGAGGAAGTTCTATTGAATGAACTTTCTTTTCCTTATGAGACTTCTTCGTCTGTTTGCCTTTCTTGCAAGCTACACAAAAATCAGGAAGCTGGAAATTCTTGACGTTGACTCCTCTCACGAGATCCTTCTGGATCAAGTGATTCATCTTCCTTTGATTAATGTGTCCCATTCTCCTATGCCAGGAGATGGAGTCCTTCTCAGTGGCTTTTGAGAGAAAGCACTGAACTCATGATCCGTTGTAGAAGCTGTTGAGAGATCCAAAACATAAAGGTCTTTATATCTTGAAGCTGTCATCAGAACTTGGTCCTCCGGAATCACGTAGTCTTTCTTTAGGACGTAACACTTCTTGTTGTCGAATATGACTTTAAATCCCTTATCACAGATTTGGGAAACAGAAAGTAAGTTGTTTTGAAGTTGTTGAACGTAGTTCACCTTATCAAACTTAACTTTCTGATTTCCCACTTCTCCCTGAGCTGTGATATAGCCTCCCTTGTTTCCAGCAAACGAAACATGCCCTCCTTTTATTTGCTTGACGTTTGATAAAAGAGCCCTGTTTCCTGTCATGTGCCTGGATGCTCCGCTGTCTACAATCCACGTGTTGGTTTCAGCACTGTAGCGAACCCCTGCACATACAATGTAAAACATTAGTTTAGGTTAGGAACCCAAGCCTTTACTGGCTTGGGTTTCCCAGAGGCATCACACATCATGAATTCAACCCATTGACCCTTAGAGGGTGAGGGTAGCTCAGGTTCCTTCTTGTCATCATTATCAGACACAGAGGATGACTTCTCTTTCCATAAGCCAGATTTGTGCAATGCCTGTTTGTGATAAACAGTCAACTGGCTAACGGGTTGAACTTTAGGTTCACTAGTTCTTCTTGGTGGAGTTAAAGAACTCCTCTTAGAAGACCTAGGCTTTGAATCCTGAAGTTCAATCTTCTTCCTAGGTGTCTGATAGTAAGGACAATAGGAAGCAATGTGTCCACACTCTCCACAGTTGTAGCAAGACCTGCTATCAACTTTATGATTAAACTTTCTTTGTGGAGATGTGTGTGACACTCTAGTAACATCACTTAATTTGGGTTTTGACTCTTTTTCTTTTGATGTTTTCTCTTGTTTAACAAAATTAATTGTTTTAACATTTTTAACATCTTTTCCTTTTGGTTAACTGGTTTTTGACTTGAAACTTGTGAAAGATTAACATTAACAGTCTTTTAGGTTCTGATTTGACTCTGTTTGACCCTGACTTTATATTAACCTTTTCAAATTCTTTTTCCAGATTAACACAAGGCATTTTACCCTTTGCCTTTGAAGTGGCCTCCTTTGTTTGTTCCAGATTCAATTGATGAACATGAGGAATCTGGATCACTAACAAGAGGAGTAGACACCACATGATCCTTGATGGGGTTATTATTTATTGGTCTACTCTTAGTGTTCATCAAGGTCTCAGGTGGTGGTGGAACCACTTTATAACCCAAACCCTCCCCGTTGTTTCTTTCTCTCACTAAGTGTTGGACAATGTGTGATGAACTTGTCCAACTGTGCAGTTTTTGCTTTAATGAGTTTACTTCTACTTCTAAAACTGCCTTTTGCTTCTTAGTGTCTTCTAGGGAGTTAAGATAGTACCTAATGTCATTAGCTTGGTTAAATGCAACTACTTCAGTTTCCCTAAGCTGTTTAGTCAAAAGGTCTATCTTTTCTTTGTAACTATGCTCATTTTGTTTTAATACTCTATTAGCCTCAGTGCACAGTTGCAAATCTTTTACTAAGTTATCATTATGATCTAATAACCTAGCAAATTCTCATCTATGCTATCTCTAAATGTATCACAATCAGAACAAGCATGATTTTTAAACAGTTGGTCAGTGGTACTTACCTGAGAAGATTCTGAAGAGTTAGCCATCATCGCAGCATCAGATGTCTCTGGTTCTGGTGATTCTGTCTTTTCTGTGGAAGTCCCTTCTTCAGGCTTGTAGCTGACCTCAGTTGCAGTTGTCTCTTCACTATTTGACATCGCTATCTCAACTGCAATATCTCCTTCACTCGCGGAATCATCGTCTAAGTCTTCTACGCTTGCAATGTTTGATTCCCCTGGAGAGACAAACCTAAAGCTCCAGTCCTGTCCTTCATCATCATGAGCAGTCAAGGCTTTTGGATCCTTGCTTGATGAAGTAGAACTGCTAGCTTGCTTGTCTTGACGAGTGAAGGACGAGAATGGGTTCCCGTTCCCCGTCTTCTTTGGCTTCACACATTCTCTCTTGAAGTGCCCCTTTTCTCCACAGTTAAAGCAGGTCACTTTACTCTTGTCAAAGCCAAATGTGGTATCCTTAGTAGCTACCAAGTTCTGTCCGGTCTTTTTCACAAACTTCTTCGCCCTCCGGACAGCACTAGCTAAGGCCCACATAATGTCCATCCTCTCAGCTCCATTTCATCTACCTGCTCGTAGTCCTCTCTGCCAGATGGCAGTTTCCAATCTTCCCAGCAACAAGTCCATCATAGGAATGAACCACTGCTGCCAAGAGATCCATGTGCTCTCGAGCTACTTCCACAGTCACATTACCGAGGTTCTCGGTCTTCAGTCTAGTAGCATTTGCTTCAGATCCAATGTAATGGGTACAAGAAGACCCTGACGTGTTTCTGATCCTGAAGGAGAAGCTTGTGAAGGACCCGATGAGCTAGACACAAATGCAGTCTGAAGAGGTGCTCCAGATGTCTTAGCTTGAGGCGTGGCATTGTACAAAGCTGGATTCTGAGTGTACGAAGACTTCTGAGCTCTGTACTTCATCCTAAGTGCTTCTTCTCGCAGCTTTAGAATGAAGTCATTGATATCCAGCTTTGCCAGCATTTCATTCTGTACTCAGGTTAGACACGAATGAAGCCACTTTTTCTAGCAATCCATCAGCAAAATTTGACACTACTTTTTTCTTTCTTCCATGATAGTAGCACTCCATGTGTATGTAGTTCACTCACTCATCAGATGGTAGAATCTATCATAACATCGTCCAAACTCTCGTTTCCCATCGATGAGAAGTTGTCAAATTCCTTCTTCAGTTCCTTAGCTTTAATTGCCTTCAGCGAAGTATTCCCGTCGTATCTCTTTTCCAGCTCATCCCATAGTTTCTTGGCCTGCTTATTCTCCGAGTACTGGTGGAAAATATCTTTAGGAATAGACTGTGTGATCAATGCATAGACTCTCTTCTCTGCATTATACTTAACCTTCTGAGCATCAGTCATCCTTCCCAAAGTAAACTTTATTGAGGTAGATCTCAAAACGTTGTTTCCAGTGGGGAAACTCATCTAACGTTAAGAGCTTTGGTGGTTTATTATGATTCCCCACCTCACTCTCAAGCAACAGTAGATTCTGGATCCTTGAGTCCTTCCCAGCAGTAAAGGCTGACATTTGATCTTCCATCTCGAATAACTTTAAGTGTACTAAACAAACTGTCAAACTGGTGCGACTAGGTGATGCGAATAGGGTATCCGTGCGAATGAACTATGCGACTGGTTCAATCGTGCGGCTGAACTAAGTGATTGGTTCAGTCGTGCGAATGAAGCTGATGCGTATGAACACTGCAAACGGATGGTTCAGTAATATGAATGGAGATGCGACTGGGTCCAATCGTGCGTCTAGGCAATGCGAATGAATTCCAGTCGTGCGAATGGCTCACTCGTGCGACTGAAGCTGCTGTTTTGCGAAAATTTCTAGGTTAAACGTGGTTTAGCCGTAAAAGTTCGAATTTTCGCCAACCCTAATCGCCTAAGTCCGTAGAAACTAAAACTTGATGAGCAGGGAACGTCCAAGACCACTTTTGACACAAAAGATTGCGTTTTTAGTGTAAAAACACAAACTATTTATCAATCTTGATTGAATCACACTAAATCAGAGCCAAAGCTCTGATACCACTTGTTAGGACCTGGTATTTGAACGAAATACCGAATGATTAACGTGTAAACCAAACCAAATAGTGCGGAATCCTATTTGATTGGCGATCCAATCAGTGAGAACGCACGTAGAATCAATAAAGTTTTGAATCAAACGTTAAGATTCGATTGGGAATCGATCTACAGCGTTCTATGAACTTGGAGAACAAACTAAGAGGCTTCTGGACGGCTAGGGTACGTCTGGAGTCGAAATAGAATGAATGCTTCCGTTTTTCCACGAATTGAGTTGTATTTATAGGTTAGTATTGTTCATTCGTGCGACTGAACCATTAGTGTGGTTCAGTCGTGCGATTGAACCATGCGGTGATTCATCCGCACGACTGAGTGTTCAGTCGTGCGACTGAGCCAATCTTATGTTACAATCATACGACTGATCCAGTCTCCTGGTTCAGTCGTGCGACTGAGTCATTCGTATGAAGTTATTCATGCGTGTGGTCCATTCGCATGGGCCATTCGCATGAGAACTTCATTTTGTTAAGTTTGAATGTATTAATTAATATAACATTATGTTTAACAATTCAAACAATCACAAACCTATTTAACCAATTCAACATCGACTCATTAATGAAATATTAAACATTGTAAATCACAAACAACCAATATCATTTCATTAATCATTCCAAACATTACATCAGAATCAGACAAACAAGATCTATTACATTCATATCATGATCTAGGGACATACATGTATCAACAGTATTGTGCTAGTTAGACCGAGATATTAGCTATTAATAGGGTACGTAAGTGTAGTCAAAGAGCTGAAAGGTAGTTTGAGCAATCCGTAGTTCTTTCGTCTTCAATGTTCTCTTATTGGTCTCACCTAGAGAATGATCTAGGATCCATTAAGTGTCTCAAAGGTTGGTATCATCAGATCTTGGTTCCGTAATAGTTCAATAACCATCTGAAGTCAAGGGTCATAGCTAAGATTTGCCTAGGTAGTATCTTCCCCATTCTTGATTTTATTGGAGTTCTAGTTTTGGCATGTTTCTAGTTGGTAAACCGATAGTTAATAAATTAATTAGAAGGAGTTTTCATTTCTCTAGGTTATTTAGATAGCCCCCCCTTCCAATTATTAATCAATTTTGTTTTAGTCCTTTCCTAGTGTAGTTTAATATATAATAGTGTCTTTAGAGTTTGATTTCGGTCTTCCTTAGTCTTGTCTGTAGTCGATTAGTTACACTTGCCTATCTAGTGGTCTAGGTCTAGGTTGTTTAGGGTTTTTATTTGAGTATCTAGGTTGAATCTAATTTTAGTTGTTTTTATTAGACCTCTTTTTGAGCATCACTTGTATTCTATTTCCACGAAAAAAAGCGTGTCGCGATTCTAGCAGAAAGAATGATTATTCTTGCGCTAACCGTATATCGGTCTAACCGTTTGTTTGTGAGATTACAATAATTCACATTATGATTTGTTTAGCTTGTCTAGCAATCATTTGAGCTTAGGGTTACTGAATCAGGCTTCAAATGATCTGAATTTCTTAATGGGTTTTTTGGGTCTTATACTTTTGGTTTGGGCCTTTATTGGGCCTAGTTTGATCAATTAGCTTCCTGTTAAGCCCAAGTATCTGCAGTCCAAATACTCTCTTGTGAATTGATTTGCGTACGTATTTTGGTATTGTTATAACCTATAGGGATTCGAATCATGTTGAGTTTTAGGATTCTAGAAAAACAATATTGAAAAGAATAATCACTTCCGGTTTTTAGGTTTGTAAAACACGAGTTGTAAACTAATTACACATATTAAACAATCATAAAGACATGATCATATCCATTTAATTGATTTCAGTGATAGAGATAGAATAGACTATAAATGGACCTATTCACAAACTACTAGTTTCAATATGGTAACCATAACCCAAACCCAAAATTTATACTATAAAGAAACTAAAAGAAAATAAAAGTTGGAATAAGATTCAAAACAAATCAATATATCTGAAGAAGTTAATCAATAAATGAAGTTACATAGCTTAATATGTCAATCAAACGCCAAACCTATTCGGGTCATTCATATAACTAAATATTCATTATACAATCATTTGTTTTTTTCATTTTAGTGATTAAATCAACCATTATATCGTTTATTTAATTTATGAAAACTTTTTATTGTTTATAATTTCTTTTTTATAAATTAATAAAAATTATTTGTTAGTTATGAGTATTACTTATTAAATTTAAACCAATCATTAAATATCAAATTTTCAAAAGATTTATAAAATGTGTATATTTTATAAATTAATAAGCTTGGTTAATTGTTGAAATTAGGATTTTCAAAGTTTAGATTTTAATTTGTAATTTTTAAAACTTGAATAAAAAGATTTCAAACATAAATTCATTAGACTTAAAATCTCGAGGACCAGAAGTGTAAATTTGTTTTAAACTTTTTCCCCGTCGACTCCCACCCCCAGCCACTAGTCTGACAACAATTTCGGTGAGCACCAACAAACCAAATTAGACCATTTACACCCGATCAAAACCATTATTACATGATAGCGAACCAGGTTCGAACTCAATATATGTTCCAATTCGAAAACATAAACTGTTATTGATGTCCCAACTCGAAAACCGAAACCCACCTTCAAAAACCAATCGTCTCGATCTCAATCATTGTAAATTGATCAAATCATTCAAGAGAATTAGTACTAAGACTATTATGAACAAAACCTCTGATTCAATTGAACCTGTATTGTATAATCAGTTACAAATTTGAATCAAAACATTTGAATCATGCATTGAATTCATTCGAACCGAAACTGATGCAATCCATACTATATAATCAAGGCAAAACACTTTACTTAGTTCCTTTAAACCCAATGAAACACTAATTGCTACCGAAACACACACACACTACACCATCGATCACCAAATTCATCTTGGATTGCCATTTAGGCAAGCTCTATCTTCGAATCATTCAACTCAAGATTTATAGGGAGCTATTGTTTTCCATTGTTTAAAGAAGCTTCCCACAAAATCAATTAAGTCCAATCATCAACACCAACTCGAATTCAAATTCACTTTAGACGAATTATCTTATTTCTGTTATCATCAATTCAATCATCATTAAGGTAATTCTACACACACACACATATAATATTGGTTTCACTGAAGGATCAAAAGCCCTAAGGTTGATTTCATAAACAATAGTGGATTTGTGTTCAATTAGATCAATTTATGTAAGGTTTCATATAAGCCTGATGCACCCAAAACATTTAAAGTCTTTTCTGCATGCATGCACTGAAGTACAGAGTAGAGATGCTTCGGAAGTTTAACACCATGCAGTAGAAAATATTCTAAGTGTAAAATCTTCCGAAGCCAAGACCAACATCTTCTGAAGCCAAAAGTGAAGTCTTCCAAAGCATCAAAGACAAAGTCTTCCAAGCCAAGAAGTGAAAACATATTTCTTCCGAAGACTTTTGAACACATTCTTTATCTGATGTACTTTTCCATAAAGCTGGACAACCTTTCCGCTGCAACTCTATTCAGTCACCAACTTACATGAGTTGATGAAAAGGTCCATGCTTTTCGAAACTGTATATTGAGGTCTTGAGTCTGTGCTTTCAACTTTATGTACTTTTATCCTTTTTGTAATATATTAGGATGTGAGCTATGGCATGTCATAGTCACTAGTCAAAAGGCAATATGCCTTTAGACTCTACATTTGATTTTGTTGTCTAGTTCAAATGTTTCCAGCTGGCCTTCAATGTATGGCCGGTTGTAGGATGTAGTATAACTATCTCATGTCCTTTTAACTTTCTTTATGCTTTGTAATACTTGTAAAGAACTTGAGAGCAATATACAGCATTCTTGAAAACCATATACTTATGTTGTTTGCATCTTGTTCTGTCTTATATTTTACTTGTGTTCTTAGTATCAAACATATAAGTAACCAGTTCCTTATTTGATCTGTTAAGTGTTCTAAAGCTCTCTCCTCATTGTATTGTTGTGTTGTAAGTGACCAGCCCTTAGATGGTCCTACAATTGGTATTAGAGCATTCCAAGCTCTTGATTATAAGATCTCACCATCTTAAGATCCCTCACATACACAAAATACTTAACATCTCAAATGACAGCTATTACTAAGGCTGATATGAGAACTGGAACAATGATAAAGTCCCCACTGATCATTCCTGAAGACTTTGATTGTTGGTGTCAAAGAGTGAGAGGCTTTATCAAGTCTCAAGACTCCAAGATGTAGGAGTCTGTTATCCAAGAACCTTACATACCAAGCACCTCTTCAGCTGCTGCTGGAGGTGATATGATTCCAATGGTTGTGGCTGATTATTCTAATGAAGACAGAAAAAGAATAGAGATTGATCAGAAAGCCATGACAGTCCTTCAAACTACTCTTCCAAACTCCATTTATAGGGGCTTCAAGAAGTGCAAAACTGCCAAGCAACTATGGGAGGCACTGAAGCTCATGTATGAGGGGTCCACTGAAGCCAAGGAGAACAAGAAGGACCTCTTGAAGCAACAATTTGAAAACTTCACCTTCAAATCAGGTGAAACCATGACTCAACAATACTTCAGGTATGTTGAGATTATGGATAATCTAATGGATGTTGGAGTAACTCTTGAGAACAGGGACATTGTGAGGAAGTTTATGTCCTCTCTTCCTAGACAATGGACATATTATTGTATTGTTATCAAGAGGACTGAGAACCTTAAGACTCTTACTTTGACAGAGTTGTATTGTATTCTTAGTGGATACCAGATGGAGATGAACATGCAAAGTTCATCTGGTAACTCCAGCAATCAACTGAGTTCAGCCCTCCATGTGGTTGAAAGAGATAGCATTGAACCATAATATCATCTTATATGCTACCTTGACAACTCACAAAAGGGTCCTTTCATCACCTACCCAGAGACATCAAGAGAAAGCTACACTCAAGGAAGTCCATTCCAAGAGACAAGTTCTTCTCAAGCCTTTGTTTCTGCTGATGAGAGCACAGGCAACTTTCTCTTCACCCTTGAAGACCTGGACTGTATCCATCCAGATGATCTGGAATATATGGAGATAGTTCAGCAAATGGCTCTTCTCACTCACAGAGCCAAGAAGTTCTACAAGAGGACAGGGAGAAAGTTTCCAAGCAATGCAGCCAGTGGAAAGTTTGGGCTGGATAAAAGCAAAGTGAAGTGTTACAACTATAATCAAATGGACCACTTTACAAGGGAGTGTAAGGCACCAAGGACAAATGGTGGCCAAACACAAGCCAGACCAAACTACACTGAAAGAGCTCCTTAGAATGAGAAGCCAAAGCAGCAAGCTGTAGTTGCTGTTGAAAAATAAGGCTTTGACTGGAGCTTTCAGGTGGAAGGCCACGATGAAGCCAAGGTATTGGAACATCTTTGTACACCTGAATGTATTGCTAAAGTTAATAGATACATGTCCTACAACTTAGAGATGAGATCTGATCTTGAGTCCTTAAATATCTTAAAATCTGATTTTAAAAGAGCTGAAAATGATTATAAACTAAAGATAGAGGACTTAGAGAAAACCATTTCAACTCTTAAACATGAGCACACCATTTACAGGGCTGAAGACAAAGACCTCATAAATAAGTTAACTGAATCCCAGGCTGAGCTTGTGATCAGCAAAGCCAGGACAAAAAAATATGTTCTTGTAGAAGAGACCTTCAAGAACATAATATCATCATCCTTGCATGCAAAAGTTTTTTATCAAAATAAGTAGGGACTGGGATCTAGTGATATAGCTCCTCCACACACAATCTTATTAGTAAGATCTCCTAGGTGTGAAACTTATGAAGATGAGCTTCCCCTTATGCACCCCATGACTGAAGAGGATGAAGAGGAGATGGTGAAGAATGTCTCTGAGAAGAGTGAAGAAGAGCATTCTAATAATGGTCACTATTCCTTTGAGAAGAGTAAAGCTGTTGGGATGACCAAGTCAAGGAGGAAGAACTTGATCAGGAAGGCCAAGAGAAAGTCAAAGAAGGCTCAAGAGATCAAGGCCACCTTTAATTCTACACAGAAACAAGTCTTTATTTATGCGGGATTTGAGGTGGTTAAGGCTGAAGACACAAACTTGAACTCCAGTAACAAGAGTTCTAGTTCATGTTCAAATCATTCCACCATCAAGAATAAGGCTAATCCGTTATGCACCACTGCTGTACAACCTGAACCATCCAGCTCCAAAGATAGTTCTATCCCTAAAAGGATTGCCACGACATCTGTAAGATGAAGATGGAGAAGGAAAGTGATCAAGTTTAGCCTTGTTCACTAATGAGGACTCTAGAAAGAAGAAAATGGACTGTGTTATGTGTGGGAGTACCTCTCATCTTGCTAAGGATTGTTTCTACAATCCAAAGAGTACTGTCCACATTTGGAGAAGAAGAAAAAAGCTTTGGAAGGAAAGTATTTTTCTTTCAGAAGCTCCAAATTAAAGATGAAGACAAGTTGAAACTTGCCTGCGGAAGAAAATTTGGTCTCGGAAGAAAGGAATACTTCCGAAGTACTGAAGCCTACTGCAGTGTTAGCAAGATCTTTCGAAGGTCCAGTCATCAAAACTTCCGAAGTCATCAAAACTTCCGAGGTGTTGAAACTCAAGTCTAAGCTTCCAAAGGTGGTGAAAGACAAAGAAAGACCAAGTGGCTGAAAGTTCTTCATCAACATCAGCAAATGATCCTCAAAACATGAAAATATGAATTTAGTGTTGCATTGTCTTTAACTTGTTTTGATGACCCCAAGACTAATAAGGCTTATTTCCAAATGTAACTAACCATCTCGTTTATGCAAGAACAGCTCAAGACAAACAATAATGTATTGATCATTGATAGTGGTTGTTCCAGGCACATGACAGGCAATATGCCATTACTCCAAAATTTTGTAAGAATTGATGGAGGACCAGTTGCTTTTGAAAGAGATGCCGGAGGTTACATAACTGGAAGGGGCAGGGTCACAAATAGTAAGCTCAGCATTGAAAACGTAAACTTTGTCAAGGAGCTTGTATATAATTTTTGAATGTATCTCAATTTTGTGATCAGAGTCATAACATGCTCTTTACTGAGCATGAGTGCATTGTTCTCAGGCCCAGGGTGGTCATTACTCATGAGCATATCCTGCTCAGAGCCCCCAGGAAAGGGAACATGTACAAGATGGATTAGCAACAAACATCTCCCTCAGGAGAAGTTTCATTCTTTTGATCTAAAGCCAATAGTGATGAATCTTTCCTCTGGCATAAAGAAATGTGCCATGTAAACTTTAAAAACATGAATAAATTAATTAAGAATGATTTGGTAACTGGAATGCCAAAGAAAGAGTTTACAAGTGATGACCATTATGTTGCATGCCTAAAAGGGAAGCAACACAAGGTATCTCACAAGCCAAAGGAAAGAAACTCTATCACTACTCTCCTACACTTATTACATATGGATCTCTATAGCCCCATCAGTGTAATGAGTCTAGGAATGACCTCTTATTGTTTGGTGATTACAGATGACTTTAGAAGATTCACTTGGGTCTTCTTTCTAAGAACTATGCTGTCTGACTCTAAACTGCCCATCACCTTCTGGGCAGAGGCAGTGAACACTGCTTGCTATGTGCAAAACAGAGTTTTAGTAGTTAAGACACATAGTAAGACTCCTTATGAACTTTGGCACAAGAGGAAACCTTTCATTAGTTTTCTCAAGTTATTTGGATGTCCTTGCACCATCTTGAATACCAAAGATCAAATTGCCAAGTTTTTTGAGAAATCAGATGATGGACTTTATATTGGATACTATTCTCAAGCTAAGGCTTATAGAGTATTCAGTCTCAGAACTAGAGTAGTTGAGGAGTCAGCCAATGTGACTTTCAATGAGCACACTCCCAGTGCGAAAGGTTCTGGTCCTGATTGGCTATTTGATCTTGGTTTAGTTACCAACTGTTTTAACAAATCTTGTGAGCATGTTTCAGGATCCACAGATATACTACCTACAGGTGATCCTGATCCAATATTTGAGCTGAGAAGACCTTCAAGCTACACAATTTCAGCTCCAGTTGTAACTAACCCTGCAAATGGAGTTTCTATCAGCAAATCAATTCAAATCCAGTTAATACTTCTGGGGTGCCTTCAAATTCCAGCTTAGAGGCATAAAACTCAGATGAAGGAGCTTCAAATGTAGGAGGAAATTATGGTGGTGAAAGTGATCAAGAATTTCTTGATGCTGACAACCACTCCATTGAATATAACATTAATGATGGCACACACTCATTGGATCAAGTAACTCTTGATAAGTGTGCTGATGTGGAGGGTGAATATTCAATGTCAGATCAAAATTTCTCTAATTTAGATCTGTGTAAGCTACTTGTTGTGATCTCTCAACTAAGGATCCACAAGTCTCATCCTACTATAAACATCACTGGAGATGTTGATTCAGGGGTAAGAATAATAGAACAAACCCATGATGCAAATGTTTATCTTCACTCTTGTTTCTTATCCCAGATAGAGCCTAAAAAGATTGATGAGGCTTTAAAGGATGGAAGTTGGGTTGAAGCTATGTAGGACGAGCTGCTTTAATTCAAAAGGCAAAAGGTGTGGAACCTATGTCCTCTTCCTCAATGGAAGACTACCATAGGAACCAAATGGGTGTTCAGGAATAAGAAGGATGATAGAGGACTTGTCATCAAGAATAAGGCAAGACTAGTGGTTCAAGAATACAGTCAAGAAGAAGGAATTGACTACACAGATGTATTTGCTACTGTAGCAAAACAGGAAGCTGTCAGGATATTCCTAGCTTTTGCTGCATCCAAGAATTTCAAAGTCTACCAGCTTAATGTGAAATGTGCTTTTCTTTATAGGGTGATTGATGAAGAGTTGTATGTCAGACAACCACTTGGGTTTGCAGATCCTGATCATCCTGATTATGTCTGCAGGCTTGATAAGGCTCTTTATGGGCAGCACCCAAGCACCAAGGAAGTGGTATGAGACCCTATCTTAGTATCTTTGTCAGCATGGCTACAAAAGGGGTACTATAGATGGAACTCTCTGCATCAAAGGAACAGGAAATGATATAATGCTAGTACAAGTGTATGTAGATGACATTATCTTTGGGTCAACTAATCCAAAGCTCTACAAAGACTTTGAGAAGCTGATGAAGGATAGATTTGAAATGAGTGCCATGGGGGAACTCAATTGCTTTCTAGGAATTCAAGTAAAGCAAATTCAAAATGGCATCTTCATAAGTCAGTGAAAGTATATACAAGACATACTTAAAAGATTCAACATGACTGATTGTAAGGTTGCAAAGACACCCATAGCCAGAAACCACTCCCTTGGACCTAATCTTGAGGGGGAGTGTGTGGATGAACATCTTTATAGGGCTATGATTGGGTCTCTTATGTACCTCACAGCTAGCAGGCTGATATTATGTTTGCCACATCTATTTGTGCAAGATATCAAGCCAACCCCAAGATGTCACACCTAGTCGTTGTCAAGAGAATTTTAAGATATGTCAAAGGTACTCCAAAACATGGCCTTTGGTATCCAAAGAACTCTGACTTCAATCTATATGCATATACAAATAGTGACAATGGTGGCTGCAACATGACCGCAAAGTCTACATCAGGGGGATGTCAATTTCTTGGTGGAAGGATAGTCTCTTGGAAAATGCAAGAAACAATCCTGTGTGTCTACACAAACTGCTGAGGCTGAATACATTGCTGCTACAAGCTGTTGTGCTCAAGTACTTTGGATTCAGAATCAGATGCTGCACTATGGATTCAACTTCAAGGAGACTCCCATTCCACATAGACAACAATAGTGCTATTTCTATCATAGAGAATCCTGTGCAGCACTCAAGGACTAAGCACATCAATATCAGGTATCATTTGATTAGAGATAATTTTGAAAAGGGGTTAATCAAACTAGTCAAAGTTAACACAAATAAACAATATGCTGATTTGTTCATCAAAGCTTTTGATGAGCAGAGATTTAAATATCTTGTCTCAGCAATTGGGATGATTAACTTTGAGTATCTTTTCTTAAAACTTAATCATATTATTTCTAAAACCTATGTGTCCTAAGTTTTCTATTTTTTTATCACCTTCATAAGCCCTTGTTTACTATGGAAGAAAAATCTTTCTGAAAGACATTCCTTAGATTTTTGAAAATTTTTATCTTTTATCCTTCGGAAGATATGAAATTACCGAAGCAAAATTTTCAAAACCCTTTGGAATATCTTCTGAAGTCATTTTGCCTTCGGAAGCTTTTCATCAAAACTTCTGAAGCTAAAATACATTCGGAAGCTTTTTCGACTTCCAAGAAAACTACTTTTTGGGTAAAAGCAAACTACTCCCATCTCTTTAAGAATCAATGCTGAGGTTCCTCATGCTCAGCCTAATGAGCTCATTAGCCCAACAGCCTTAAGCCTTCACTCTGAGTCTCAACACTCAAGTGAACAACCTTTAGGGGATAGTTACCATCCCCAGACTCTAGATCTAAACCAACCCATTACCAACCTAGAATTATATACTGATGAAGGCATAGGATTTAGTGAGTACCATGAGTCTCTCTACTCCTCCCCTACTCAAAGAGATATGAGTGCTCCTGATTCTCCTATGTCTAGCCCACATCAGTCACCCATTACTGAGATGGATCTCCTTGAACTTGTTCAAGAGGTCCATATGGAAGAGGCTCTTACTTTGCAAGTGATTACATCATTAAGCCTCAACCATGGCAACCCAGCCCATTGACACTTTACCTGAAGCTGTCAGTGAGCAGGGGAAATCCAGCAGCCAAGAACATGATGTTGGTGGTAAGAGTGATGACTTCGGTCCAATTTTCTCATCCCCCCATGATTCTTCTGATGAAGATGAGGAGAATTTTAGACTAAAGGTACAAAAACTGTCACAAACATGCACATACCTAGTCTCCAAGGTTAGTCACCTTGAATCTCAGGTGACTACCTTGCATAATAGGATCAATGATCAGCAACTTGAGATATCTTATCTCAGGGAACAACTAGTTGAGAGACCTTTAAGGAGAGCTCATCCAGGAACACAAGAACCTATGGATGTGATTGACCTAACTCCTAGCTCACCTATGCAAGAGGATGGTGCTACCAAAAAGGGGGAGAAAGTCATTGCAATCACAGAACCTGGGAGTTCTTCAGGGAGTATGGACATTGAGGACTCACCATCCTCACTTGCAGTTGTTCATACTCAGCAACTTCCTCAAGTTCACATTGATGTGGACTGTCTAGACTCTCTCATTCAGAGTCTCTTTGAGGAAGGTATTCCAAGGGCTATGCCATCTCCACTCCAAGGAACTTCAAAGTATATACTTGGGTGGAGGTATGATGCTAACAGAAGAGCCCTCATTCTTCAAAGAGTTCAAGGGCAGCAAGAAGTCTTCAACTTTCAGACCTTGAACTACTATGAAGGTCTTGACCTGATCAACATGCCACTTGTCAATCCAACCCAATCTAGGCAAGCTGACACGCTGACTCAAAGGATTCAAGACAGGATTACTGAAGAGTTCAGCCTAAGAAGAAGACAAAGGCAATCAGGTAATGTCATTGGTCAACTGGATGTTGAGGCAGATCCTGAGATTTGATTCAAATAGAAAACCTTGGCTGAAGGCCCACTCGTAGAGCCTGAGAGCCTTATCACACCTACAACTACTTCAGAAATTCATTCCCTCAGTGAAACACCTGCTGATGAAGGTGTATCACAACCTCTCTCTAGCCAGAGCTTGGATGCTACACCAAGCAATGAAGGCCAATGCTCTCTCCACCCTGTGTCACAAAGGTCAGTGGGTGACAAAGGAAAAGGATAATGACTCCTTAGGAGATTGAGGAGGAGGAGAGAGAGAGGAAGAGGAAGATAAGGGGAGAAAGTTCCTCTGGGTCTTCAGGCTTCATGCAAGATGCATTCAGGGCTGCCCCCAAACCAAACACTCAAGATGATGAGTTGAGGGCAGTCAGAATTACTTACCTACAGACCAGGAACTATGACATTGATGAGATTATATCTCTCCCCTTAGAGGAACTCAATGAACTAGCAAACATGAAGATGTCTAGGGAGAGGAAGGAAGCAGAGGATACAAGGTTGCTCCTCCAAATGAAAGAAGAAAAGAGACAAAAAAGACTGTAAAAGCATGTTCCTACTCTCTCCCTAGTTCAAGAAGGCCTTGTGCAAGAGACTGTGGCAACTCCACAAGAACCTCAGGTAGACAAAGAAACTGATAGGCAAAACATGATCAACTACCTGAGTGCCACAGGTCTCTACCAGGCATCTGCACTTCTTCCCTTGTCCTTTGAGTATATTGAGTTTGAGTATCTCAAACAACTTGAACTTCAAGTACTCAAAGAGCAAAAGGCAACAAAAAGGAAGATGAGGGAAGAGGCTGCAAAGTCAAGAGCCATCATCCAAAAGAGTATGAAGAAGTATGCTGACAAAGAAAGGATGATGAGCTTCTTGAAGCTGTATGTATTCTCTAGAAGGAGACTTGGCCCAATGTCTCTATCCACAATGGATGAGCACATCAGGGTAATTAAGAAAAAGATCAAGAGAGGAGAGCTCATTGACTTACACTACCCACCAAGTTAAGCCCCTCCTGAAGGAGGTTAAGGTTGAACAGTTTGAGATAACACAACCTGGACCTCCTGCTGAGTCTCTGCAAGCTTCATCTTCTGATCCGCAGCAGGGTCAAACTCCCTCTCATTTTGAACCTGTAAGGGAGGTAGACCCAACTAAGATAGACAAGACTGAACAACAAGGTGCCACAAACCAGTCTTCTCAGTTAAAGTCTTCAAAGAGGAGGAAAAGGATGGCTTCTAAACCCAAGTCATAGAAGAAGAATAAGTCAGAGTCATCCACCTCCAAGCCTTAGGATGAATCAAATCATCCTGAGACCTTCACAACTAATCCAAAAAGATGGCATGTGATTAGAGATCAAGGTGGTGAAGATGTCTACACATGGAAAGACTTAATCAACCTACCTTTGCATGATCTCTTTGAGATGAGAAGATACTATGAGAATTTGAGTGATCCTGACCATCTAATGAAGAAGAGTATGGTCATCATCATGATAAGGACTGTTAACATCTAAAGGTCTTCAAATGTTTTGGTAGCATCAGCCTAGGGGGAGTTTGTAAGGTTTCATATAAGGCTGATGCACCCAAAACATCCAAAGTCTTTTCTACATGCATGCACTTAAGTACATAGTAGAGATGCTTCGAATGTTTTACACTATGCACTATAAAATATTCCAAGTGTTTAATCTTCCGAAGCCAAGACCAACATCTTTCGAACCCAAAGTGAAGTCTTCCAAAGCTTCAAAGAAAAAGTCTTTCGAAGCCAAGAAGTGAAGACAGATTTCTTCCGAAGACTTTTGAACACATACATTATCCGATGTACTTTTCCATATAGCTGGACCACCTTTCTGCTACAACTCTGTTTAGTCACCAACTTACATGAGTTAATGAAAAGGTCCATGCTTTTGGTAACTGTACATTGAGGTCTTGAGTCTGTGCTTTCTACTTTATGTAATTTTATCCTTTTCGTAATATATTAGGATATGAGCTATGGCATGTCAAGGTTACTAGTCAAAAGGCAATCTGCCTTTTGACTCTACATTTGATTTTGTTGTCTAGTTCAAATGTTTCGAGCTGGCCTTCAAAGTATGGTCGGTTGTAGGATGTAGTATAAACTATCTCCGGTCCTTGTAACTTTCTTTATGCTTTGTAATACTTGAAAAAGAACTTGAGAGCAATATACAACATTCTTGAAAAACATATACTTGTGTTGTTTGCATCTTGTTCTGTCTTATATTTTACTTGTGTTCTTAGTATCAAACATATAAGTTACCAGTTCCCTATTTGATCAGTTAAGTGTTCTAAAGCTCTCTCCTCATTGTGTTGTTGTGTTGTAAGTGACCAACTCTGTTGATACATCATGTTCCTAGTTTATGTTCTTAATTGTAAAAGTCTTTCATTTCTTACACATATGTAATGTGAATTCTTAATGAAAAATGTTATGCTTCTTGATGTTTATTTGTCTTTAAATATTTCATCTTATTATCGTATTTAGTATAATTCATATGTGTGAACATCATATATAGGTTTGAGGTTGTTGTACATAGTTCTAAGTTAATAATGATTGAGAAATATGTTCAACTTAGTCGGGTGGTTATTCATGCTAATGGACCATACTTATGGACCATACGCACGAATCAATCATACTTTGGATCAGTCGCATGACTAAACCACGAGACTGGATCAGTCGTATGACTGAGACATAAGATTGATTCAGTCGCACGACTGAACCTTCAATCGTGCGTATGAATCAATCGCATGAGTCAGTCGCACGACTGAATCATGTTAATGGTTTAGTCGTACGAATGAAAACTAAAGACCTATAAATACCACATAATTTGTGAAAAAAGAGAGACTTCAAAGATTTACAAACCCTAGCCGTCCAGAGGGTCTTAAACAACCTATCCAACTTCATAGTTCGTTCCTGATCGATTTCTAATCAATTCTTAATGTTTGTTTCATCGTTAGATCGATCAGGTTGTCGTTCTCACTGATTGGATCGCCAATCATAATAGGATTCCGCAATATTTGATCTGGTCTCACGTAGAATCCGTTAGTACTCCGTACGAAATCGGTCTGAACAAGTGGTATCAGAGCCTTGGCTCGTGATTTTGCGTGGATTGAATTGGTTTTGGTGTTAAAACCTATGTTTTCAATCAAAAGAGTCACCTTTTTCCTCCAAAAAAAATGTTTTTGACGTTTGCATGTGTTAAAGTTTCAATTGTTAATCAAACGGCAGATTACGGTTTCCGGAAAATTCGTATGTTGTGTCAAAGTGTTCAAAATATTCGATTTTTCAAACACAGTAGCCTTCAGTCGCACGATTGGACAATTCGTACGACTGAACCCATTTGCATACTCTGATTCATACGACTGAACTCAGTCGTATCTCTCATTCGCACGATCAAGCAGCTCCAGTTGATTGATTACAATCGTCCTGCTAATTCACACGACTGAATCCAATCGCACGATTGAATTCATTCGTATCTTTCATTCGCACGAGTGACCCATTCGCATAGCTTATTCGCACGAGTGAATCTGTCCTGTTCCAAGTTTACCAAGTTTAAAGAAATGGAAGACCAATTTGCTGCATTCACTGTTGGAAAGGACTCGCGTATCCAGAACCTTCTACTTCTGGAGAATGAGATTGGAAACCACAACAAACCGCCAAAGTTGTTAACTTTGGATGAATACCTATAATGGAAACTACGGTTTGAAATCTACTTGAATGGAGTTGACTCAAACCTTTGGAAATCCATTGAGAGTGGTTACACGGTACTAGTCAGTGCTAATGGAGTTAAATTGACTTTGGGAGGAATGAGTGAATCCCAAAAGACTCTGCATAATGCTGAAAAGAAAGCATATGCCTTGTTGACTCAGTCTATACCTAAGGACATATTTCTTCAGTTCTCTGAGAACAAGCAGTCTAAAAAATTATAGGAGGCCTTGGAAAAGAGATACGAAGGAAATTCAACTCTAAAAGCACTGAAGGCAAAAGCTCTTAAGAAAGAATTTGACAATTTCTCTTTGATTGGGAATGAGAGCTTGGATGACATCATTGATCGATTCTATCATCTGATGAGTGAGTTGCACACTCATGGCGTGATCACATCCATGGAAGATAAAGTATCTAGTTTTGCTGATGGTCTGCCAAACAAATGGGATCCATTTGTTCTAATCTGAGACAAAACGACACTCTTGCTACTTTAGACATAAATGATTTCATTTTGAAGTTAAGGGAGGAAGAACTACATATGAAATACAAGTCAAACAAAGGATCCTATGTTCAGAATCCTGCACTATACAATTCAGTTCCAACTCCGGTTGCTTCAGGTGCACCACTACAAACGGCGTTTGTGTCTAGCTATCTGCTCCTTCCCAAAGCAGTGCATCAGGAACCGTAATGTCAGGGTCATCTGGAACCCAATACATAGTTCCTGAGGCAAATACTACAAAGTTGAAGACCGGGAATCTCGGAAATGTCACCGTGGAAGTTGCTAAAGAGCACATGGACCTTCTAGCTGCTGTTATTCAATCTTATGATGGATTAGTTGCTGGTAAGATTGGAAACTGTCATCTTGCTGACGAGGACTACGAGCAAGTTGATGAAACTGAACTAGAACGCATGGATATTATGTGGGCCTTGGCTAGTGCTGTTAGAAGAGCCAAGAAGTTTGTTAAAAAGACGGGGCAAAATTTAGTTGCCACTAAATATACGACATTTGGATTTGACAAAACCAAAGTCACGTGTTTCAATTGTGGTGTAAAGGGGCACTTCAAACGTGAGTGCGTAAAGCCAAAGAAGACTGGAAATGGAAATCCTTTTCCTACATTCAACCGACAAGACAAGGATAAGATTGGAGCTTCATCTTCAAGTCAAGAGTCTAAGGCTTTGGTTGCTCAAGGTGATGATGGACAAGACTGGTCCTTCCGATTCGTTTCTGAGGGTGAATCAAACATTGCTTTAGTTGATACATTGGATGATGGATGTGCAAGTGAAGGAGACATCATAGCTGAGCATTCACTTTCAGATATCGAATAAGCTATGAATGTCGTTGATCATTTGGTTGAAGAAGAGCTAAGTGCTACAAACTCAGAATCTCTAGTCACCGAAGAGTCTAACACTACACAGGTATGTTCTAAAGACGAATTATTTGAAAAACATGCATGTACTGAATGTGATAAATTTAGGGAAAGCATTGATTTAAAATTTGCTAGGTTATTAGAAGATAATGATAATCTAGTAAGTGATTTACAACTCTGCACTGAAGCAAATCGTGTTTTAAAACAAAATGAGTGCAGCTTCAAAGAAAAGATAGAACTGTTGGGGAAACAACTAAGGGAAACCGAGGTTGTTGCCTTAAATCAAGCAAATAACATCAAGTTCTATTTAAATTCTTTGGAGGAAACTAAGAAGGAAAAAGCAGTTTGCAAGTCGAAGGAAACTAAGAAGGAAAAATCAATCAAATCCTTTTGAACACTAAATGTAGACCAATAACCCAGTAAAGGATCATGTGGTGTCTACTCCTCTGGTTCAGTGATCCAGATTCTATGGGTAAACCTGTGAAATCTGTCACTAAACAGAAGGATTCTACTTTGGAATCGGAAGATAAGATACCTGTTGAGGATTTGGGTAGTAAAATTGAAAAGGTTAAATTAGATTCAGGTTCACAAACGTCTATTTCAGAACCTAAAAGGTCTAATCCAATAAACCTTAAACGTGTTAATCATCAACATCCTAATAAAATGAAAGTGAAAGATGTTCAAAATGTCAAAACCATTAAATTTGTTAAAGAAGGTGAAACATCTACAAAGGAAGAGAAACAACCCAACCGAACATATCTCAAACCCCGACCAAACTCAACCCCACATCACAACTTTCTTCAAACTGTTGAAGGAAGATCCTACTATAGTTGTGGAAAACGAGGACATATCTCTCCAAATTATCCTTATTATCAGACACCTAAAAAGAAATTTTAACTTTTTGATGAAAAACCAAGATTTTCTGAAATTAGATCTAATGTGTCACCTAAGGTTACACCTAAGATTATTAGTGAACCTAAAGTTCAAACCATAAGCCAGTCGTCTGTTTACCACAAACAGGCCTTACACAAAACTGGTTTATGGAAGATCAAAACAAGTAATGTGTCTGATAGTGAGAATAAGAAGAAGAAAGATGTGCCCACATCCTCTGAAGGCTAGTGGTTTGAGTTCATGATGTGTGATACCTCTGGGACACCCAAGCCAGTTAAGGCTTGGGTCCCAAACCTGAACTAATCAATTCCTTTGTATGTGCAGGGTGTCCGCTACAGCGCTATCACTAATACCTGGATTTTTGATAGTGGGGCTTCCAGGCACATGACCGGGAATTCATCTCTCCTTTTCAACGTCAAGCAAATTAAAAGGGGACACGTATCGTTCGCTGGGAATAAAGGAGGTTACATCACCGCTCAAGGCGAAGTGGGAAATGAGAAAGTGAAGTTTGACAAGGTCAACTACGTTCAACAACTGCAAAATAACTTGCTTTCTGTCTCCCAAATCTGTGATAAGGGATTCAAAGTTATGTTTGACAACAAGAAGTGCTACATGTTGAAAAAGGAGTATGTTGTCGAGGAGGATAAAATTCTAATGTCAGATTCAAGATATAACGATCTGTATGTCTTGGATCTATCAAAAGCCTCCACAACCGAGTCTACTGCCCAGTGCTTCTTGTCAAATGCAACAGAGAGGGATTCAGTCTCCTCACATAGGAGAATGGGACATATTAATCCCAGGAAGATAAATCATCTGGTTCAGAATGATTTGGTGAATAGAGGTACAGTCAAGAATTTCCAACTCCCAGATTTCTGCGTAGCATGTAAGAAAGGGAAACAGACCAAGAATTATCACAAAGCAAAGAAAGTCAATTCTATCGACATTCCTCTCGAGCTTCTACACATGGATCTGCTTGGCCCAGTCAGCACAAAAAGCATTGCTGGTGATTGGTACTACTTTGTAGTAGCTGATGATTACTCAAGATTCTCTTGGATGATGTTTCTGAAAGAAAAGTCAGAGACATTTGAATCATTCATCTAGTCACTACATTGGAATCACTCTACAAGCTAAAGTAAGAAAAATTTGATCAGACAACGGAACAGAGTTCAAGAATCAGTGGATGGAGGCATTCTGTCGAGAGAAAGGAACTGTTCATCAATTTACTTCTGGTTACACTCCACAGATGAATGGGGTTGCTAAAAGAAAGAATCGGAGCTTGATAGAGACAGCAAGGACAATGTTAGCCGACTCTAAGCTGCCCATTCAATTCTGGAACGAGGCAGTGGCTAATGCATGCTACACTCTCAATCGAGTCTTAGTGGTCAAACGTCATGGAAAAACATGTTATGAATTGCTCCAGCGACGTAAACCCAACTTGGAGTATCTAGAACCATTTGGAGCCCCGTGCATGCTGTTAAAGAAAACTCTGACTGAAAAGTTTTGTGAGAAGGCAGAAGAAGGTATCTTTCTCGGATATAAGTATACCAGACAAGAGAGTTTATAACAACTCAACGGGTCAGGTAGAAGTGTGGTGCAATGTCGATGTCCAAAGATACACCACCCATTGCTGGCAAAGAACCTTCTTTCTTCTTTGCTATGATGGATTTTTCAAGTCCTTCAATCTACCTCCTTCTCATCTTGATAATGAGTTACCTGCTCGAATGATGTACGATGTTCTGAATACTCCTCGACTAGACCCGACATCATCAGTTCCATTAGACGATACTTCTAGCCCTTCAGGGGGAGAGCTTGAAGTATGTGAGTCTTCCTCTGATGATGAAGCAATGGAGACTGCAAATGTGGACCAGGAGGAATAGGTTCCCACTACCAAAAGTACACAAGCATCTGATCTTGATGTCTCTGGAACTTTTGAACCCTATACTCCAGCAGCCACAGAAACTGAACCTGGGATTCAAAATCTGGATAATGAGATAGTTGTTCCCACCACTCCCGGAACTTGAGTTAATATGCATCATCCCCTGGACAACATCATCGGGCATATTCTATCGGGAGTTCAGACACGAAATCAGCTATACTCTGCTGATTATGCCACAGTCATGGAAAAAGGATATCTACACGATGGAGCCTATCAATGTTTTGTGTCTCAATTTGAGCCAAATATGTAAGTGAAGCTTTAAGCGATAAGGCATGGGTTAGTGCTATGCAAGAAGAACTCCTTCAGTTCAAGAAGTTAGGAGTATGGACTCATGTGGACAGACCAAAAGGGGCAAAGGTGATTGGCACTAAATGGGTTCTTAAGTGTAAGAAAGATGACCAAGGGGTTATAATCAAACAAGGCTTGGCTTGTTGTTCAAGGGTTTAGACAAGTCGAAGGCATTGACTACAATGAAGCGTTTGCACCTGTGGCAAGGACGGAAGCAATTCGTATCTTCTTAGCCTATGCTCCTACATGAAGATCAAAGTTTATCAATTGGATGTGAAAACTGCATTCCTTCATGGTGAAATCCGTGAAACGGTGTAGTCAGTCAACCCGAAGGATTTGAGGATCCTTATCATCAGGATAGAGTTTATAAACTGGACAAGGCTCTTTATGGGCTTCATCAAGCCCCTCGCGCCTGGTATGAGAAACTCTCTACTCATCTACTGAAACATGGTTTTCGCAGAGGGGGTTATTGACTGCACGTTGTTCATCAAAGAGAAAGATGATGATTCACTACTGGTACAAATATATGTGGATAACATAATCTTTGGTTCCAAAAATGAAGCATTGTGTAAAGAATTCGAATCAGTGATGAAAGCTGAGTTTGAGATGAGTTTCATGGGAGAGATGAAGTTCTTTCTTGGGTTACAGGTGGATCAGACACCAAATGGAATCTTCCTACATCAGTCCAAATATGTAGGAGATATCCTTAGTCGGTTCGGCATGGAGAATGCAACGGTTGCTGGGACTCCACTTGCCACGAACCACGATGTAGCACCCGACGAAAATGGTGATTTGGTAGATGCCACTATGTACCGAGGAATGATCAGATCTCTGATGTACCTCACAGCCTCTTGTCCTGATATTATGTATGCCACGTGTCTTTGTTCCAGATATCAGGCTAAACCAAAAGTGAATTATCTAACTGGGGTAAAAAGGATCTTTCGTTATATAAAGGGTACTCCAACACTCGCGTTGTGGTATCCTCATGATGATGAATTTGAACTTACAACGTATAGTGACTCGGACTATGGTGGTTGCAAGATGAATTACAAGTCAACATCAGCGGGATGTCAGTTCTTTGGAAGACGCTTAGTCACCTGGCAGTGTAAGAAGCAGACATTTGTTGCTCTGTCAACATGTGAAGCTGAATATGTTGCTGCTGCAAGTTACTGATCACAAATCATTTGGATTCAACAGCAAATGCGAGACTAGGGTTTGAAAATTTCTAACACCCCTATCTTTGTTGATAATTTTGGTGCAATAGCTGTCACCAAAATCCGGTCCAACA
The DNA here is from genome assembly GCA_025215565.1 of Flaveria ramosissima. Taxonomy (NCBI): domain Eukaryota; kingdom Viridiplantae; phylum Streptophyta; class Magnoliopsida; order Asterales; family Asteraceae; genus Flaveria; species Flaveria ramosissima. Next base: position 18,897,049 of record CM046032.1, on the reverse strand, counting down.
CCCAAAAACTAAACACATCGGTATTAAATATCACTTTATACGTGACTGTTTTGAAAAGCAATTAATCGATGTTGTTAAAATTAATAATGATTTTCAACGCGCCGACCTCTACACAAAAGCTTTTGACAAACCTCGGTTTTTCTATCTTTTGGAGGTCATTGGCGTGAAAAAGCAAAGTGATGTGATTCCAGAAGAATCGAGTTCTTAGTCCGACAAATTTTCTTATTTTTTTATTTTTATTTTTATTTTTTTTAGTTTTCTTTTCCTAAAACTCAAAAACACAAAAACTTTTTCGGTTTATAATTTTAGGGGGAGAATAGTTTAGTTTCAGTATTCAATTACTTAAAAAAAAAATAAAAAATAAAATAAATAAATAAAAAAGAGGGTGGGCAGAAAAGCTGAAAGCAAAGAAATCAAATCTGTGATATTGATTCAAAAATTATGAAAAATGATAGTACACTGGGAACTAATTGTTTGGGACATCAAAAGGATTTAAATGAATAAAATGTTATATTCATATTACAAGTCTGAGAAGTCTAAGCAAAATAAAGAAAAAATGATAGTAAACTAGTCCGCTACTGAGGTAACATAGAGAAAGTAGGCCTAGGAGTTGCTAGTTCATTATATGATGTGTCGGTAGATTCAACACAATAGACGAGTAGACTTCATTGGCGAATCAAATTAAAACTAATTTGTTCAACTTGCTGTGGGTTTTCATCTTATCCCTGGTTAACACAATCAACGCATTTCCAATAAGGGATGACGAGCAAAATAAATGCCACAAATGTGTACGGATGACCATAAAAATGAGCAAAGCACATGGAAAAATGTTAAGCGCAATCAAGCTAATGACTAATGTTGTTGGTGCGTTATGTGTAAAAAGAAAAAAAATACTCTAACAAGAAGATAGGTTGTGTGCCTCTCTGTTGTGCGATGGCACTAACCTGAGGATAAGCATAACCTAAATATTCTAGAATTCATTGTTGTTTGCGCCTTTCTGCTGTGCGATGGCACTGACCTGAGGCTTGGCATCTCTTTGAAAGCTCTTAGAATAGTTTCTTCTTGTCAAATACCCGTAGACTGCTCAAAAATCTCCTGAGGAATGTTGATTACCATATAAGTGTGGGATCCACATATGCTTGTTGAAATAATAAAACCTAACTCATCATCAATATGAGTCAAAAATCTATGTATGGATTTAAGTGGACAAATATACTGACAATCATCGTGGCTGCAAATCTCGACAGTCAAAATCATTGTGTGCACCTTATAGCTCTAGTATGATTTCCTACAAGTGCTATTGACTCTCAGACAAATAAGAATCTAGTATTCAAGTACATATAAAAGGGTCCCAAATGATTATGATATACCTGTATGATTCCATATGAACCTTTCCAGATACGACAAAAATAAATTAAAGTTGTTCTGCTCAGGAGGCAAAATCGGTTAAATGATTTTTAAAAGGTTTCAATCCACCTCAAAACAAAACATAAAAATATGTCTTGTTTAGTTTTAATCCAAGTTGTTTTTTGTTTTGGTTATCTTCTTTGCGTCGATGTCGGACTATATAACTAGATCAACTCTGTGAATTACAAACTAAAAAGGGTCACGTCTGAGGTGACCAATTGGCTCTAAATTAAAAAAGGTCACGTCTGAGGTGACCAATCGGCTCTCAATTAAAAGCATCACGTCTAAGGTGATCAAATGATTTTCTGTTAAAAAGGTCATGTCTGAGGTGATCATTGGTCATAATGTTATAAATCAAAAGTTAAAGTTTGAGTGTATGGAAATGTATGAAGTCAAACTCATAAGTATGAGCCAACCGTATGATTGAATCATAAGTATGAGCCAATCGCACGATTGAACCATAAGTATGAGCCAATCACATGATTGGATCACAAGAATGGACCAAACGTACGACTGGATGAAGGAGTCTAAGTCAGTCGCACGACTGAACCCCAGTCGCACGAACGAATCATGTGTATGGGTCCAGTTGCACGACTGAAATTTAAAACAATATAAAAAGCTGATGTTGAGGTTGAAGGGAAGCAAGGGTGAGCCCCTGAAAATTAAAGATGATGGAGATGATGGTGGAGATGATGATGATGAGATGACAGATGATGAATCAGAAGAAGATGATGATGACGAGGAAGGTGGAGGAAGTGGAAAGGAAAAAGGAGATGACAATGATGAGGAGGATGATCAAGAAGGTGATGCATCTGCATCAGCCTCAAATCAAGCAGCATAGGAGAGGCGCTCCAAAAGAGTCGCGTCCTCCGCAGCTCTAGCTGAAGAAACACATGATCAGGGCAAAAGCAATGCTCCACATGTTGAGGATTATGATGTCGTTCCCCTTCAACAAGTCAAGACTCAACTAACTATGATTCTTGATTTGCAAGGGATTGTGAGAAGGTTTGTGAGCTATACTCCAGAGGAAGGAGAAATCATTCATGATCTGACCAATGAGCAGCTCGCTGATATGTTTAGACTAAATCCAGATGAGCTTGTCAAAGATGCTCTGGAAGTAGAAGTTTTGAGTGATGAGGAGCTACAAGGGGTGGATGAGATTGAGATTGAGGATGTCACGTCTGACTACTATCCACAATACACTGACCCTAAGGGCAACGTTATCCCACCCTTGGGTGAAACTTTTGGCAGTGATACTTTTGTTAAGCTTGATGAGATAGAGAAAGAGAAAGTAAAGGATGAAAGTAAAGCCAAGCTATAGATGCTAATGTTGATATAAAGAAGGCTAAATGGGCAGCTTGTTTATTAGAAATGAAGGCCCAACGTGCACCTCCAAAGTTGAATGCCTACACCAAACTTTACCGAGTCAAGAAACATCCGAAAGTGTCAGGCAAGATCATCAATTGGGCCTACTTTAAAGATTTGGATGTATATGCTGTTAAAAGGGAGAAGGGGATTGAGTACTTCAGATATCCATATGATCTGAAAACTCTTCCTGGTTTTGAGCTAAACAGATTGGCATGTTTAGGTCTTTTGTATGCCAACCCGAGGAAGATGTCGGGATGGTTTGAGAAATCGTTGAAGAAAGAATACCACACCAGATGGGTCAACTTCAGACCTCAACAACCTAAGCGGTCATAAGACTAAAGTTGATTCTATATCTGGAAGGCCTAAGGTGGTGTTAAAGTGGAGTGCCCCACGCAGAATGTCTAAGATTCCTTTACGGAGATGCCTCAGGACTTCACTCCACACTTCAAATGGAGGTATTATGCCTGGAGGACGGGGGAAGCGGTCATAGTTCTGAACAAGGAAGGGAAGATCGAGACTAGCAGGGTATTTGACCTAATGTGGCTTACAAACTTGTCTGCTGAAGATGTTTACACTCTATACAATTGGCCACTGTTCTATGACACGCAAGATATTGTACAAGCTCTACAATTCCAACATGTTATACGGCTCTGTTTTGCATTTGAGATACACACGGGAGTCACTAAAGAAGAGAAGTACAAGAAATTCCAAGAGCATGTGAAGAATGTTAGAAAATAGGATAAACTAGGTGTAAGGATCCTGTAAGTCTGATGCAGCCAAAACATCTAAAGTCTCTCTGCAAGCATGCACTAAAGAGCTAAAGTAGAAATACTTCGGAAGTTTTACACCATGCACTAGAAATATTCCAAGTGTAAAATCTTCCGAAGCCAAGACCAATATCTTCCGAAGCCAAAAGTGAAGTCTTCCGAAGCTTCAAAGACAAATTCTTCCGAAACCAAAGAGTGAAGACAGATTTCTTCCGAAGACTTTTATAGATATGCCTTTATCTGATGTACTTTACCATAAAGCTGGACCACCTTTCTGCTGCATCTCTATAAAGTCACCATCTTACATGAGTTGGTGAAAGGTCCATGCTTTTGGTAACTGTACATTGAGGTCTTGAGTCCATGCTTTCTACTTTATATACTTTTATCCTTTTTGTAATATATTAAGATGTGAGCTATGACATGTCATAGTCACAAGTCAAAAGGCAGATATGCCTTTTGACTCTACGATTGATTTTGTTTATGTCTAGTCAATTGTATCCAGCTCCAGCTGTTCAAGTATATAGCCGGCTGTAGGTTGTAGTATAAGTATTCCATGTTCTTGTATCTTTCTTTATGCTTTGTAACACTTGTAATAGAACTTGAGAAAGCAATATACCGCATCCTTGAAAACCAATCACTTGTGTTCTCTTGTTCTGTCTCCTACTTATTACTTGTGTTCTTAGTATCATACTTGTGGTTAATCCAGTTTACTATTTGATTAAGTTTGGTTAATCTCCTCCTTGTGTTATTGTGTTGTAAGTGACCACCCTTCACCTTGAGAATAGAGACATTGTAAGGAAGTTCATGTCCTCACTTCCTAGGCAATGGACTTACTATTGTGTGGTGATCAAGAGGACTAAAAATCTCAAAACTCTTACTCTGACAGAGTTATATGGGATTCTCAGTAGCTATCAGATGGAGATGAACATGCAAGGTTCATCTGGCAACTCCAACAATCAATTGGGTTCTGCCCTGCATGTGGTTGAAAGGGATAGCATAGAACCCCAACATCATCTCATATGCTACCCTAACAATTCACCAAAGGGTCCTTTCATTACCTTCCCAGAGACACCCAGGGAGAACTATACTCAAGGAAGCCCATTCCAAGAGACATGCTCTTCTCAAGCTTTTGTGTCTTCTGATGAAAGCTGTGGCAACTCTCTTTTCACTCTTGAAGACCTGGATTGTATCCATCCAGATGATCTGGAATACATAGAAATAGTCCAGCAGATGGCTTTTCTCACTCACAGAGCCAAGAAGTTCTACAAGAGAACTGGAAGGAAGTTTCCAAGCAATGCAACTAGTGGAAAGTTTGGCTTGGACAAAGGCAAAGTCAAGTGTTACAACTGTAACTTGATGGGCCACTTTGCTAGAGAGTGTAAGGCACCCAGAACAAATGGTGGCCAAGCACAAACCAGACCAAACTACACTGAGAAAGCCCCCTAGAATAAGAAGCCAAAGCAATAAGCTGTTGTTGCTGTTGAAGAAGGAGGCTTTGACTGAAGCTTTTAGGTGGAAGATGCTCCTCCAAACCAAGCACTAATGGCAGATCATGATGAAGCCAAGGTATTGGAACATCTCTGTACTCCTTAATGCATTGCTAAAGTTAATAGATACAGGTTCTATAACTTGGAGATGAGATCTGATCTTGAGTCCTTAGACATTTTAAAATCTGATTTTAGAAAGTCTGAAAATGATTATAAACTAAAGATAGAGGACTTAGAGAAAACCATTTCAGTTCTAAAACATGAGCATACAGATTTTAGGACTCAAATCAAAGATCTCATAACCAAGCTGACTGAGTGCCAGGCTGAGCTTGTGATCAGCAAAGCCAGGGAAGAAAAGAGTGTTGTTGAAAAAGAGACCTTCAAGAACATGATATCCTCATCCCTGCACAACAAGGTGTGTTATCAAAATAGGCAGGGACTGGGATCCAATGAGATAGCTCCTCCACATACAATTTTGTATGTAAGATCTCTTAGGTGTGAAACTCGTGAAGATGAGCTTCCTCTCATAGATCCTATAAGTGAAGAGGATGAAGAAGAGATAGTGAAGAATTCCTCTGAGAAGAGTGAAGAGGAGGATTCTAAGAAGGGCCACTATCCTTCTAAGGAGAAGAAGATTACTGTGATGACCAAGTCAATGAGAAAGAACTTGATCAGGAAGAGCAAAAGAAAAGCAAGAAAGGCTCAAGAGATCAAGGCTACTTTTGACTCTAAGCAGAAACAAGTTTTTATCTCTGCAGGGTTTGAAGTAGTAAAGATTGAAGACATCAACCAAAACTCTTCAGCTAAGAGTTCTGGTTCAAATCATCTCAGTACCAAGAAGAAGACTGATCTGCTGTGTACCACTGCTGCGCAGCCTGGACCATCAAACTCCAAAAACAGTTCCCAGCCCATAAGGACTGTCTCAGCATCTACAAAGATGAAGGTGGAGAAGGGATGTGACCAAAGACAGTCTTGTTCTCATAAGAAGACTCTTGTGAAGAAGAAAATGGTGTGTGTCATGCGTGAAAGTACCTCTCACATTGCTAAGGATTGTCTATACAATCCTAAAAGTACTGTCCATATGACCAAGACAAAGACTTCAAAGAGTTCCAAGAAGATTCAAGCTTCAGAAGGAAAATCTGTTTCCTTCGGAAGCTCCAAATCTAAGAAGAAGGCAAATGGAAAATTACCTTCAGAAGAGAAGTTGGTCTCGAAAGAAAGGAATTCTTCCGAAGCACTAAAGTCTACTGCAGTGACTGCAAAATCTTTCAAAGGTTCAGTCATCAAAACTTCCGAAGTCCCAAAAGCTTTCGAAGTTTTGAAGGTCAAGTCCAAGACTCCAAAGGTGGTGTGGAAGTCTAAGAAAGACCAAGTGACAGAAAATTCTCCACCAACAACAGCTCAAGATCCTCCTAGCACAACCATAGGATCTATTACTGTTGCATTACCTTCTATTATACTTAGTGAGCCCAAGACGAATAAGGCTTGGGTTTCCAAATGTAACTAATCATTTTCTTTGTGCAGAAACAGCTCAAGATAAACAAGAATGTCTGGATCATTGATAGTGGCTGTTCCAGGCACATGACAGGCAATAGGTCATTACTCCATAACTTTGAAAGGATTGATGGAGGACCAGTTGTTTTTGGAGGAGATGAAGGTGGTTACATTTCTGGAAGGGGCAAGGTCATAAATGGTAAGCTCTGCATTGAAAAAGTAAACTTTGTCAAGGAGCTTGGGTACAATCTTCTGAGTGTATCCCAATTTTGTGATCATAGTCATAACATGCTCTTTACTGATCATGAGTGCATTGTTCTCAAGCCTGGAGTGGTCATTCCTCATGAGCACATCCTGCTTAGAGCCCCCAGAAAAGGGAACATGTACAAGATGGACTTGCAAGAAACATCTCTCCCTTTGGAGAGTTTCATGTTTTCTGTCTAAAGCCAATAGTGATGAGTCTTTCCTATGGCATAAAAGAAATTGCCATGTAAACTTTAAAGAACAATGAATAAACTATTTAAACAATGATTTGTAACTGGATTCCATAGAAAGAGTTTACAAGTGATGATCATTGTGTTGCATGCCTGAAAGGGAAGCAGCGTAAGGTATCTCACAAGCCTAAGGAAAGGAACTCTATCTCTACTCCCCTACACTTATTACATATGGATCTCTTTGGCCCCACCAGTGTAATGAGTCTAGGAAGGACATCTTATTGTTTGGTGATCACAGATGATTTTACAAGATTCACTTGGGTTTTCTTTCTTAGAACTAAGGATGAGACCCCTGAGATTCTGAAGAATTTCATCTTAAAAATTGAGAATCAAAGTGATCACAAGGTCAAAACCATAAGATATGATCAAGGGACTGAATTCAAGAATCAAACCCTTGATACATTTTGTGATGAAAAAGGTATTACAAGACAATATAGTGCTCCCAGGACTCCTCAGCAAAATGGTGATGCTGAGAGGAGAAACAGGACACTAATTGAAGCTGCAAGAACTATGTTGTCTGACTCTAAACTACCCATCACCTTCTGGGCAGAGGCAGTAAACACTGCTTGCTATGTGCAAAACAAAGTTTTAGTAGTTAAGACATATGGTAAGACTTCTTATGAACTTTGGCACAAGAGAAAACCTTTCATTGGCTTTCTCAGGTCATTTGGATGTCCTTGCACCATCTTGAATACCAAAGATCAAATTGCCAAATTTACTGAAAAATCAGATGATGGACACTTCATTGGATACTCTTCCCAGGCTAAGGCTTATAGAGTATACAATCTCAGAACTAGAATTGTTGAGGAGTCAGCAAATGTGACTTTCAATGAATACACACCCTATGTGGCTGGTTCTGGTCCTGATTGGCTATTTGATCTTGATTTAGTTACCAACTATTTTAACAAATCTTGTGAGAATGTTTCAGGATCTGCAGAAAATTTAAATACAGGTGATCCTGATCCAAGATTTGAGCTAAGAAGACCTTCAACTCATACATCTTCAGCTACAGTTGGAACTACTTCAGCAAATGAGGTTTCTATCAGCACTACAATGACAAACTCAGTTGATACATCTGGGGTGCCTTCAAATTCCAGCTCAGAGGCTCCACAACCAGATAAGGATACCTCAACTGTGGAAGACAACAATGGTGGTGGTGAAAGTGATCAAGAATTCCTTGATGCTAATAACCACACCATAGATGACAACATCAATGATGTCACACACTCATTGGATCAAGTAAATCTTGATAAGTGTGGTGATGTGGAGGGTGAAACATCTATGCCAGATCTAAATTTCTCAAATTTAGATCTTTCTCAGCAACTTGTTGTGATCCCTCAGCTTAGGATCCACAAGTCTCACCCTACCACAAACATCATTGGAGATGTTGTCGCAGGGGTAAGAACAAGAGGACAAACACATGAAGCAAATGTTTGTCTTCACTCTTGTTTCTTATCCCAGATAGAGCCAACGAAATTTGATGAGGCTTTAAAGGATGGAAGTTGGGTTGAAGCTATGCAACACGAGTTGCTTCAATTCAAAAGGCAAAAAGTTTGGAACCTTTGTCCTCTTCCTCGTGGGAAGACTACCATTGGAACCAAATAGGTGTTTAGGAATAAGAAGGATGATAGAGGCATTATCATCAAGAAAAAGGCTAGACTAGTTGTTCAAGGATACACACAAGAAGAAGGGATTGACACTGATGTTTTTGCTCCAGTAGCAAGACTAGAAGCTGTTAGGATATTCCTGGCATTTGCTGCATCCAAGAACTTCAAGGTCTTTCAGCTTGATCTGAAGTGTGCTTTTCTATATGGAGTGATTGATGAAGAGGTGTATGTCAAACAACCACCTGGTTTTGTAGACCCTGATCATTCTGATTATGTCTGCAAGCTTGACAAAGCTCTTTATGGGCTGCATCAGGCACCCAGGAAATGGTATGAGACATTGTCTGAGTATCTTTGCAAGCATGGATACAGGAGAGGTACTATAGATGGAACTCTCTTCATCAAAGGACAGGGAATTGACATATTGCTAGTTCAAGTGTATGTGGATGACATCATCTTTGGTTCAACTAATCCAAAGCTTGATGAAAGACAGATTTGAAATGAGTGCAATGGGAGAACTCAATTTCTTTCTGGGAATTCAAGTGAAGCAAGTTGAAGATGGTATCTTCATAAGTCAGTCAAAGTATGTTCAGGACATACTCAAGAGGTTCAACATGACTAATTGTAAGATTGCTAAGACACCCATAGCCAGAAACCACTCCCTTGGACCTGATCTTAAGGGGGAGTGTGTAGATGAACACTTATACAGGGCTATGATTGGGTCTCTTATGTATCTCACTGCTAGCAGGCCTGATATCATGTTTGCTACATGTATTTTTGCAAGATATCAAGCCAACCCCAAGATGTCTCATCTCATCACTGTCAAGAGGATTCTAAGATACCTCAAAGGTGCTTCAACACATGGTTTATGGTATCTAAAGAATCCTGACTTCAATCTGTATGCTTATATAGATAGTGATTATGGTGGTTGCAACATGACTGCAAAGTCTACATCTGGGGGATGTCAATTCCTTGGTGGAAGGATTGTCTCATGGCAATGCAAGAAACAATCTATTGTGTCTGCATCAACTACTGAGGCTGAATACATTGCTGCTGCAAGTTGCTGTGCTCAAGTGCTTTGGATTCAAAATCAGATGCTGGACTATGGATTTAACTTCAAGGAGACTCCCATTCACATAGACAACAATAGTGCTATCTCTATCACAGAGAACCCTGTGCAGCACTCAAGGACCAAACACATCAATATCAGGTATCATTTAATAAGAGATAACTATGAAAAGGGATTAATTAAACTAGTCAAAGTTCACACAGATGAACAATATGCTGATCTGTTTACAAAAGCTTTTGATGAACAGAGATTTAAATATCTAATATCAGCTATTGGGATGATTAACTTTGAGTAGATTTTTTCTTAAAACTAATTCTAATTATTTCTTAAAATATGTGTGTCCTAAGTTGTCTAGTTCATCACTTTCATAAGCTCATGTTTTCTTTGGATAAAAAAAATCCTTTTTGAAGATTTTCCTTAGATTCTTGAAAATTTTCTGATCCTTCGGAAGATATATTTTTATCTTCGAAAGCAAATCATGTCTTCAAAATAAATAACTGTCTAAGAAATTTTACCTTCGGAAGAGGTTTCAATCTATCTTCCAAAGCTTAAATACTTGTCTCAGACACTTATTTGTTTTCAAGGACTATTTTTTTCCGAAGCAAAATTTACTCTCGGAAGCTTTGTTGTTTTATATACAAGGCATTCAAGTTTTTATTTCTCTTCCGAAGCAAAATTTTCAAAACTCTCAGGAAATTCTTCTGAAGTCATTTTAGCTTCAGAAGCTTTTTCATTAAAACTTCCGAAGATAATTTACCTTCGGAAACTTTTCGAATTCCAAGAAAACTACTTTTTGAGCAAAAGTAAACTACTTTTTCAGAGGTGGGACCGACATTCGGATTTCAAATTTTATCCTATTTCATTAACTTTGGTTCAAATCCTTTTCACATAAATACCCAACGGTTCCCCCTCTCCCTCACTATCTTCTTCAATTCTACTATTTCTCAAACCTAATTCCCAAACCCCCTTTGCTTTTCATCTTTCTTCATCCTTAAGCTTCTAAAATGGCCAACCTTAACCGCAGAAACAACCCAGATTTCTCCATGCAACTTCACATGCAACACAACCAGGTTGCTCTGTTAAGCTTTGAGAAAGATGATAGTTTCTCAGAGATTTGCCGTTTCTTAGCTTTATCAAACTAATTCACTTCCCTAACCATTGATCCTACTCTCTATGAGGATCATCTGCTTGAATTTTGGAAGACCTGCCAAGAGGTCATCATGGACGAGGAGAAGGCATTGTCTGCCATAGTACGAGGGAGGACAATCTTTATCACTCCGGCCATCATCAACACTCACTTGCAGCTGGATGATGAAGAAGGTGAGTTGTCCTTCCCAAAGGAAGCTGTCAATCATTCCTTTGAGCAGATGGGCTATGAGGGAGATTTCTCTGTAAAGACCTTCAGGAAAGGGAAGGTCTCATCCTAATGGAAATACCTACTCCATGTGGTTATCCACAGCTTGTCAAACAAGCATGGAGGGTGGGACCAGATTCCTGAGGATCTCTCCTTCAAAGTGCATAGAATGGTTCAAGGGGTCAAGTTCAGGTACTCTCAATTTTCTATACAAATTTGCTTGCTAACTTGGACTCCTTAGAGTATTATATGTTTTCTAGATATGTTCAACACATTCTCAACTGTGAACTGGGCTCACAGTTGAGGGAAACAGATAATATTCTTAAATTGGGACAGATGAAGCCCGACATCTTTAAAATCATGAAGAAGCCAACTGTAGGCTTCTAAGGGGTAGAAACAGCCCTCGTCCCCAAAATGTTAGAGCTCATTGCTCAAGGTGACAACCTAGCAACACAAGCTAGTGTTGAACCCACACCTTCTACCTCTCTACCACCAAAAAGGCCACAAGTAACCCCTACCAAAGAAAATCCAAACGAACCCCTGCTCAAGCTATTGAGTCTGTGCAGGTCCCCATATACTCACCAATACAGGAGGAAGTGAACACTAGAGCTCCCACTTCCCCTGAGGAGCAAACCACTCCCATCTCTTCAACAATCAGGGCTGAGGTTCCTCATGCTCACCCTGATGAGCTCACAAGCCCAACTGCCTTAAGCTTTCATTCTGAGTCTCAACACTCAAGTGAACAACCTTCAGGGGACAGCTACCATCCCTAGCCTTTGGATCTAAATCAACCCATTCCCAACCTTTCATTCTCTACTGATGAAGACTTAGGTTTCAGTGAGTACCATGAGTCTCTCTTCTCTTCCCCTACTCAAAGAGAGATGAGTACTCCTGAGTCTCCTCAGTCTAGCCCACATCAGTCACCTATCACTGAGGTGGATACTTCTGAACCTGTTCAGGATATCCATATGGAAGAGGCTCTCACTTTTGCAAGTGATTACATTATTAAGACCTCAACCATGGCAACTCAGCCCATTGACACCTCAACTAAGAATGTCAATGAGCAGAGGAAATCCAGCAGCCAAGAATATGAAGCTGGTGGTGAGAGAGAGGACTTTGGTCCAATCATCTCATCCCCCAATGATTCTTCTGATGAAGAAGAGGGGAATCTGAGACTAAAGGTGCAAAAACTGTCAAAAACATGCTCCTATTTAGTCTCTAAGGTTAGTCACCTTGAATCTCAGGTGACTACCCTTCACAATAGGGTCAATGATCAGCAACTTGAGATATCTTATCTCAAGGAAAAACTAGCTGGGAGACCTTTAAGAAGAGTTCAACCAGGAACACAAGAACCTGTGAATATGGTTGACCTAACCTCTAGCTCACCTATGCAAGAAGGTGATGCTACCAAAAAGGGGGAGAAAGTCATTACAGACACAGAACCTGGGAGTTCTTCAGAGAGTATGAACATTGAGGACTCACCATCCTCACTTGCAATTGTGCATACTCAGCAACTTCCTCAAGTTCATATTAATGTGGACTCTATAGACTCTATCATCAGGAGTCTCTTTGAGGAAGGTATTCCAAGGGCTATGTCATCCCCACCTCAAGGAACTTCAAACTACATTATTGGGTGGAGGTATGATGCTGAAAGATGAGCCCTTATTCTACACAGAGTTCAAGGGCAACAAGAAGTATTTGATTTTCAGACCTTGAACTACTATGAAGGTCTTGATCTGGTCAACATGCCACTTTTCAATCCAAGCAAATCAAGACAAGCTGACATGTTAGCACTCAGAATTCAAGACAGAATTACTGAAGAGTTCAGCCTAAGAAGAAGACAAAGGCAATCAGGTAATGTCATTAGTCAACTGGATGCTAAGGCAGACCCTGAGATCAGCTTCAAAGGGAAAACCTTGGCTGAAGGCCCAGTGATAGAGCCTGAGAGCCCTGTCACACCAATAACTGCTTCAGAAATTCATTCCCTTGGTGAAACACCTGCTGGTGAAGGTGTCTCACAACCTCTCTTTGGCCAGAGCATGGATGCTACACCAAGCAAAAAAGGCCAAAGCTCTCTCCACCTTGAGTCACAAAGGTCTGTGCGTGACAAAGGGAAAAGGATTTTGACTCCTGAGGAGATTGAGGAGGAGGAGAGAGAGAGAAAGAGGAAGCTAAGGGGAGAAAGTTCCTCTAGGTCTTCAGGTTTTATGCAAGCTGCAATCAGGGCTGCCCCGAGACCAAACGCTCAAGATGATGAGTTGAGGGCAGTCAGGATTACTTACCTGCAGACCAAGAACTATGACATAGATGAGATTATATCTCTCCCCTTAGAGCAATTAAATGAAGTGGCTGACATGGAAGTGTCAAGAGATATGAAAAAAAGAGGATGCAAGATTACTTCTCCAATTCAAATAGGAGAAGAGATAGAAAAGACTATACAAGCATGCTCCTACTCTCTCCCCAGTTCAAGAAAGCCCTGTGCAAGAGACTGTGACATCTACACAAGAACCTCAGGTAGACAAGGAAACAGACAGACAAAACATGATCAACTACCTGAGTGCCACAGTCTCTACCAGGCATCTGCACTTCTTCCCTTGTCCTTTGAGTACATTGAGTTTGAGTATCTCAAACAGCTTGAACTTCAAGTGCTCAAAGAACAAAAAAATACAAAGAGAAAGATGAGGGAAGAGGCTACAAAGTCAAGAGCCATTATCCAAAAGAGTATGAAGAAGTCAGCTGACAGACAAAGGATGATGAGCTTCTTGAAGCTCTGGAAGGAGACTTGACCCTATGTCTCTATCTACAATGGATGAGCATATCAGGGTAATCAAGCAGAAGATCAAGAGTAGAGAGCTGATTGACTTACACTCCCTTCCAAGTCAAAACTCACCTGAAGTGGAGGTTAAGGTTGAACAACCTGAGACAACACAACCCGGATCTCCTGCTGAGCCTCAGCAAGCTTCATCTTCTGATCCATAGCAGGGTCAAACTCCCTCTCCTTCTGAACCTGTGAGGGAGGAACACCCAACTGAGAAAGACAAGGATGATCAACAAGGTGCTGCAGACCAGTCTTCTCAGTTAAAGTCTTCTAAAAGGAAGAATAGGATGGCTTCTAAACCAAAGTCTAAGAAGAAGAAGCCTGAATCATCCACCTCTACACCTCAGGCTGAGTCAGATCAACCTGAGGTAGTGCATGAAGAGGCAGCCCAACCAACTCCAATTCAAGTGGCTCCTCTTGCAGTTGAGACACCCATCTTATCCTGGACCTTCACTACTAATCCAGAGAGATGGCATGTGATCAGAGATCAAGGTGTTGAGAATGTCTATACATGGCAAGACATAATCAACTTACCTCTGCATGATCTCTTTGAGATGAGAAGATATTATGAGAGTTTGAATGATCCTGACCATCTAATGAAGAAGGGTATGGTCATCATTGTGCTGAAGACTACAATCATATGAAGACCTTATAAATGTTTTGGTAGTATCAGCCTAGGGGGAGTTTGTAAGGATTCATATAAGTCTGATGCAACCAAAACATCCAAAGTCTCTCTGCAAGCATGCACTAAAGAACTGAAGTAGAAATGATTCGGAAGTTTTACACCATGCAATAGAAATATTCTAAGTGTAAAATCTTCCGAAGCCAAGACCAATATCTTCCGAAGCCAAAAGTGAAGTCTTCCGAAGCTTCAAAGACAAAGTCTTCCGAAGAGAAAGAGTGAAGACAGAATTCTTCCGAAGACTTTTAGAGATATGTGTTTATCTGATGTATTTTACCATAAAGCTAGACCACCTTTCCGCTGCAACTCTGTAAAGTTACCAACTTACATGAGTTAGTGAAAGGTCCATGCTTTTGGTAACTGTATGTAACATCTCGTATTTTTGTTAATTAAAAGTTAATTTTGTTAATTCTTATAAGGTCTATTATGCTATTTATGAAACTTGGTGGGCTATTTATGTATGATTCCTTATTTAACTTAAAAGTTTATAAGTTAATTAAATAATAATAATGATAGCAATAATAATATTAATAATAATAATCATATTAATAATAATAATAATAATAATAATAATAATAATAATAATAATAATAATAATAATAGTAATGATAATAATAATGTTATCAATAATAATAAAAATAATTTGTAAGAGTCACTAAACCTAACAAAGTTTAAAACTTTAAGTATTTTAAAGTTTACGGGGTCTTAAAGTTAAATTATAAACTTTAAATTGAAGTTTCAGCATAAAATAAAAAAAATTCAAATTTGAGGGACAATTTGTGATATTGTTTAAAAAACCCAAACCATTCCCCCTTGGTCCCGCAATTCCGCCAGCTTTCCGGCCACCGGCGGCCAAGCTCCGGCGAGGCCTTAAACCCGGTTAAACCTCTTCGATTGATAAACCAAACCATTCCAAATCTAGTCTAGAACTTGAATCGAACTTGTAACTGTCGATAACACAACCTGAAACGTTCATGTTGCTAGTAAATCACTCGAAACCGAAACTTCAATTAATTTCTAACCGTTCAACGTGCAATTTGTGATAATAACCCAATTACTTGAACATAAATAATCGGTTAACTGTTCCTAACCTATAATTACTTGCAATTTCATCTAAGAAACACCCAAACATCATCTTCGATCACGCATAATCATCGCGAACTGACCCCTATTCGAACTCCATCACCTGATCATCATAAACCAAAATTGAACGAGGGCTTTTGATCTCGGAGGCTTCTAGAAGCTTTCTGCACAATCGATTGGATTATTATCAGCTGTAGCACATCGAAGGAAATCAGATTCAGCCGCGACCTATTCTTCATCTAATCTCGTGCTCCACACTTCAACACGGGTAATCAAAGACATGTACATATTCGATTTCTGTTGGGGAACGAAAGCCCTAACTTTGATTTGATTAACAACATAGATTTAGGGTTCAATTTGAACCCAAACGAATCTAGGGTTCTTAGGATTTGGGGGTTTCTATTTGATTTGTTTTAAAAGATATGGGAAACGGGTTTTGTCAGGCATAGGCTACCCAGCCTAATGGTAAAACGCTTCCATGTCATTCTTGAGGTCCCGGGTTCGAACCCGGGCACCCTCAATTTATTTTTTGGGCATTTGCAGCCTATAAAAAATTATATAAAATTTTTAAAAATTATAAAAATAAATTTTGTAAACTTTGTTTATTTTTAAAGTTAACTAAATATTTTCTGGAAATTTACCAATCAAAATACATTAACATTTTTATAAAATATTATTAACAAATGCTATAATTGGTTTATAAATAAACATTAAAAAGTTGAAATTGATAGATTACTATTGGTCATAGATTAATTATGTTAATTACAAAATTTTATTCACATTTCATAATTAAATCATTATAAGGATTCATTTTCTTGAATTTCATAAATCAATACAAAAAGGATTAATTAAGTTTTCTTCAATGTGTGTGTGTGTATATATATATATATATATATATATATATATATATATATATATATATATATATATATATATATATATATATATATATATATATATATATATATATATATATATATATATATATATATATATATATATATATATATATACATGTATATATATATATAAATATATATATTTATGATTTCAATAACAAATTCCAGTTATAAAAAGAAAACCCCTAAATTCTTATTTAAACCCTAGTTCTCGTTAAATCGTTTAACTTATAAATAAACTTAAATCTTGTAAATATTTATATTAGGTGCCTTGTGACGGATTACGTAGAAACGACGTTTATTATTATTTCTATCATCCAATATATACTTATGCAGGATCGGGTTTGTCACTTAAACACTTGTATTTCTCTCAAACTCACTTATGCAAACACTCAAATCAGATGAAGCAACGTCTTTTACAAGAGTTGATAATAATATAATAAGTAGCAAAGGAACAAGCAGAAATAAATTTTCAAGGCACTTGTATATATTACTTCTCAACTCAAGATATTACAAGACTCTTACAAGCATGAAACAAGAGTTACAATGAGAAACTATATATACTAGATCCTACAGCCGGATATACTTTGATACCAGCTGGAAACCTAAGACTAAAGCATATACTACAATGCTAAAGTTAAAGTATCTTAGATAAAGTATTATCTAAGATATGGTAGTCATGACATGTCCATGACTTACCTTTTGTCACCAACTAAAGATGGCAACTGTACTAACATAAAAAGGTAAACAGTGGATTAAAGTATGATCAACTACATGGCTTTTGAGAAAACGCCATGCAATATCTCAGAGATTTGCAGCGGAGTGTTAGAGAGACCATACTTATGTCCACTGGATAATAGGAGTGTCTTCCGAAGGTTAATTGGCTTCGGAAGAACAAGTTCTTCCGAAGCCACTTATACTTTGGAAGAGGCTTCTATGCTTCCGAGGCTTTGAGAACTTCTGTACTTCGGAAGTTGACTTCAGATCTTTCTTTCTAAGTCTTGATCTTCGGAAGTAGGTTCTTTGTCTTCGGAAGTTGGAGTTTTCCTTCGGAAGTGAGTTTTACACTTTGTCTTCGGAAGAGCTCCTTCTTCCTTCGGAAGTTCCATACTTAGCTTCGGAAGTCCTTTGTTTGTTGTACCAAAATCTTCTAAGTGACTTGGTTTTGGTTGCACCAGCCTTTCTAGATCCAACAAACTCCCCCTAGGCTGATGCTACCAAAACCTCACTTATTTCTGCTTCTCAAAGCCTTCAGCACCAGGAACAAAAGGTATTTGTCTCTCTCTTTGTTCTTCCCTGAAGTAGTGCTGAGAAGCTTGTACAAGTCATTGGTGGATAGGAGATCCAGTCTATCACTCTGAATGACATGTACCCTCTGTTGTGTCCCCCTGAAGAGAGTTAGTTGACGGGAGTTATAGTCATACTCCTATCTAACTATGGATTCAAGTTCAGGACCTTCAACCATTTGTAGAAAGGCTTTGCCTTTGGTTGCTGATCCTTTCCTTTCCTCCTCCTCTCTCAGTTTCAACTCCTTTTCAACCTTGCTTCTAGCAGTAAGCTCGGCCATATGAAGGTTGCCTAGATGATTTCTGATATGGGCAGCTACATCAGAGTTTGAAGGGTTGGAGAATGGCTTCTCTGCTAACTCAGCAATGTCAAACCTGCTCAAGTGTAGCACAGATGAGGCACTCAGCCTGTTGAGCTCTCCATTTTCTCTTTCAACAACAAAGTTGTAAGAAGAGTCTTTGAACCTCCACTGGATGATCTTCTTTCTGGGTGCAAGAGGTTGTCTTGGCACCCTGTCTCCTTTCTTAGTATCCAGTAGAGTCACCAGCCTTCTCCTTAGCTTCTTTTCTTCCTCATTCAAAGTGTCTGAATTAAGGCCAAGGAGGTTTACAGCTTGGTCCAAAGTTCCTCTGGGCAGATCAAGAAATTGATCTCTTGTGAGGGAACTTGAGGATCCGTCAACATAGGTCAAATTGACTGAATCCTCCTCACAGAAGATATCGCTCAGTGTTGTGCAGTTTATGAGCTTTGTCTTCACTGCCTTGAATTCTTCCATTGAGAGATGCTTAGAAAGCTGAGGGGATGGTTTGATGGGTTGATGGGTAGGTTGAGATGTTTGGGTTCTGGCTAAGGTTTTGGCTTGGAGGATAGGTAGTTTAGGTGGTTGAGGTGAAGAGGTTGATAGGTGTGATGGTATAGGTTCAGGGGTGTATGGTTCAGAGGTTGGTTCAGTTTTGATTGGGAAAGAAAAGGGTATAGGTTCAGATTGAGGTTGGGTTTGGAGTTTGGGTTGAGTGGTTGCTTTGAAGGTCATCCCCTGTCCCCTTCTATACATCTCCTTCCTCTTCCCCGCGCGAATGTCAGCCTTAATGTCACTGACATGTCGCTGGAGAGTCTTTTCTGACATAGGACCCACCTGCCTGCCAGAGAAGCCATGAGCCTTGAGATAACTTTTCATCCAGGCCTTCTCACCTATCTTCTTGGCAGCAGTCAGTCCTGCTTCCTCTTCCTTCTTCTTCTTCTGCAACAGCTTTTCCCTTGCAGCTCTCTTTCTCCCTTTCTCCATTTGATCTTGCTCTTTGTTGAAGAGCCATAAGATCGTATCATTTTTATGTGGAGACAATTCTTCTTGAGAGAAACCTCTGGAGAGTGGGAAGGTTATCCTTTCCCTCCTGAGCTGCAGATCAGCTTCTCTTTCCTTCCTCTCCCTTTCTTCTTCTAAGGCCAACCTTGCAGATTCTTCTTTTTGTTGTTTTAGCATCAAGGTTGCCTTTTCCAGCTCTATTAACTCCTCTAATGGTAGCAGGAGTACATCTTCAGTTGCAGCCTCTAGACCAACAAGTCTATCTATGACCTCTACTCTTTTTTGGTTGTTGACTGCCTCCTCGTTGACTGCAGCTACTTTGGTACTTGCAACTAACAGTTTTCCAGTTGGAAGCCTACCTTTTCTTTTAAGCTTCTCCAACCTTTCTTCCTCCTGAAGCTCTTTCGAAGTCATCTTCCTCTTTCCTTTGATTTCTTCGGAAGTACTAGACTTTGGGGGTTCTTGGATGGAAGATTCAGGTTGGGTAGTAGAGATGGGAGCTGGAGTTAATGCTGATGTCAGAGCTAAAGGTTGGGTGAGAAAATCATCCCTATTAACCTCAGATGCAAGTTCCAGAATTGCATCTGTGACTATTAGATCATCGGATAATGAGAATAGTCCTTCCGCAGCAACAATCTTAGCTTTGGAAGTTTGAGTTTGTTCTTCCGAGGCTTTGAATTGTGCTTCAGAAGTCTGTGAAAATACACTTTCTGTCCCAACTGTTTCAGTTGCTGGGCCATCAGTCCTTGTTTCCCCTTCGAAGTTAATCTCAGGTTCCACTTGGATAGATCACAGACATATCAGGGCTTGGCTGTTCTATAAGGGATTCCAATAGGAAATTGTTAAAGAACCTATTGAGATCTTGGAGCATCCTTTGATCTACTTGAAAAACAACTGGAGGAGGCTCAGGGAAAATCGCAGCTTGTTGCACAGGATACTTTGAGCTCAAGGAAGTGAGAGCTTGACTTTGGGTTTCCTCCTGTCTTTGACTTTGTCTCTGAACACTCTCCCCCTTTTTGGTAGCATCATCCTGAGAGCTTGATGAGCTAGAGGAAGAGGTCAAGGAGACCTGAATTGGTACATGCCTAACATACCTCTCAATCTGTTTCTCAGCTAGTTTGGCCTTGAGAGTTTCAATCTCAAGTTTCTGAGTGGCAGACCTATCCTCTAAAGTCCTAACCTTAGATTCAAGGTTTGAAACTTTAGAAAGTAGGTCTTGAATGGTGAGTTGCGTTCTTCCCTCATCTTCTTTAGAAGAATCATGGGGAGATGAGGTAACATACCTGGTATGTTCATCCTCACCACCAGATGTGGTTTCTTGGCGCCCTGGTTTCCCTTGCACAATGATGTCTCTTTCAGAGTCATCAAAGGGCATGGTTTGTTGGTTCAGGCCCCTCTCACAACACACGATACCTAGACACACAATGACTTAGAACCCAAAAAATGTTCTGACTCTTTAGAATAATTTGATACGTAAGTTGCAGTAGATTCAATAGAGAAGATGACTAAGTGATCTACTTCTTATATTAAAATGTGAACATACAAGGCTATATATAGCCATACTGACACACAAACGTGGGAATATCAAAACAATATAATAATACTAATTCAACTAAAGATCCGGTGGATATGCACGACTTTCCTTGTCCAACGTGTACTCCAACTAACTCGGTCTAACACTTGACTATTTCATAATTCACGTAATGGCTGATTCAATATCCATTAGTTATTTCATAAACTATTTATTTAGTTAACTAAACAAAACAAATACTAATTAATAAAAACCGACTTGTGAACCGACCCGTCAAGATTAAACCCAACATTCACCCTCTTAATCTTGACATTTTCATCCATCAAAGCAAAGTCGGTTCCTCCTCGATCAAATTTGCCTTTTCATCTTTCAAATTTGGACACTCGTTGTTATAGTGACCATAGTCTCCACACTTGTAACATTTCACGTGGCTTTTATCTCGTACCCGCTCGTTACCATCTCGACCCCTTACGGACCCACGACCTCTTCCCCGGCCACGCCCAAAGTCATCTCGGTTCGAGCTTCCACCGCCACAACGCTTACACTCGTGCATTTTTTCATGACTAGTCAACAACAAACTACCTTGAGTTTCCTCCGGCTTTTCCATTCCTTTCAAACGCTCCTCATACGCTTTCAATCTACCAACCGCTTCATCAAGTAGCATTGATTCCAAGTCAAAGCATTGCTCAATTGACGCCACAATCTGAAGGAACGATTTAGGCATCGAACCAAGCAACCTTTTTACCAAGTCGATTTCATCAAGTTCATGTCCAAGACTCCTTATCTTGGATGCTAAACCAGTCAACTTTGCCACGAAATCATCAACCGCTTCACCCTCCTTCATTCGCAAGTTTTCAAGCTCCTTCTTCAAGGTTGCAACTCGAGCCGTTCTCACCCGATCGACTCCTAAATAACGTGTTTTCAGCCCGTCCCAAACCTTTTTCGGGTCTGTAAAAGCCGCCATTTGTAACACCATTTCCTCGGGTATGGCTTGGAACAAAAACGCAAGAGCTTGTTTCGCCTTTTTCGGATCCGGTTCTTCACCTAACACACGTGGTTCGACAGCCTCCAATACACCATTCGCATCCATAATAGCTTTGACCTTCACAGCCCATACCGGGTAATTTGTTGCAGTCAAAACTGGAACTTGGTATGACATTGAACCACCTTCTTTAAACGGTACCATCGCCATTTCTTCACAGCTTCAACCCTTATCACGATCCAACTGTTTCAAGAGCTAATAACACCAAACAAGAAAACAAGCTGCAGACTTTAACGTTTTCTTTCACCCGCTAAACGAACAAAATCCAAAGCCACCTGCTTTGACGGATCTTTTTCACGTTCGTTTTTCACGCACCTCCGTCGGTTAGACTCTTATCACGAAACAAGTTGATCAAGAGTAGAGGCTGCTGCTTCTGTAACTCTTCAACTTCTGATCACAATCCCTTCATAACAAACGAAGCTCTGATACCAAATGTTGGTTCAGGCCCCTCTCACAACACACGATACCTACACACACAATGACTTAGAACCCAAAAAATGTTCTGACTCTTTAGAATAATTTGATACGTAAGTTGCAGTAGATTCAATAGAGAAGATGACTAAGTGATCTACTTCTTATATTAAAATGTGAACATACAAGGCTATATATAGCCATACTACACACAAACGTGGGAATATCAAAACAATATAATAATACTAATTCAACTAAAGATCCGGTGGATATGCACGACTTTCCTTGTCCAACGTGTACTCCAACTAACTCGGTCTAACACTTGACTATTTCATAATTCACGTAATGGCTGATTCAATATCCATTAGTTATTTCATAAACTATTTATTTAGTTAACTAAACAAAACAAATACTAATTAATAAAAACCGACTTGTGAACCGACCCGTCAAGATTAAACCCAACATGGTTGCCGTAGATTCAGTCTCAGTTCCGTTACCACTGTCCTGAGGATCCATTGAGGCTCCTTCAGTAGTGGCAGCTGAATCTACATGAGTTCCCTCCACATCAGTGGGACTCACCTCAGTAAAGCTTTGCTGATGGGGGCTAGAGATAAGGGGTCTCTCTAGGCTCTGTTGATCCTTGAGAGGGTGTTGTGGATCAACTTCATTGCCTTTAAGAGACATATTCTCTTCACCAGCTCCAGTCAAAAGGTCAGTAAATGATATGGAATTGAAACCTAATGACCCGGGACTTTGATCAATGTCTAGAGGCATTGAGCATGTAATAGGGCTGTCCCTTTTTGGCTGCTCAGGGGAGTATAGAGACTCTCCTTGAGGACTATCAGCTTGGGTTTCGGGCTCATGGGTCTGAGACTGAGGAGACTCAAGACCCATATTGAGGTCAATTGTGAAGGATGGTTGGACCTCAGGCTGAGTGGGAATCCTTTCTTCCACTCTAGCCTTTTTGGGTAGAACATGAGGAGCTTGTTCAATCAGAGTAGATTGAACAAGGGTTCGTTTGTGACGTCTCTGATAGGTAAATGTAATGGGTGGAGAAGGTAGATTTGGCAGAGTGAGGGTAGTTGCTAGTGTGGGTTCATCACCTATGGGGTTAACAGGGATGTCACCAGGAGCCATTGGCTCAATCATACCTGGAAGAAGTGTAGTATCTTTTCCGGTGAAGTTGGTGGACACTCTCTTCAAGGTCTTGAAGATGGTCGGCCTTATTTGAGGAGCAGTCAGAGCAGCTGCACAGACAAGCTTGCCCTGGTCCAGCTCACAGTTGATTATGTGCTGGAGAAACCTGGGATACATGAAGAATGTGTCCCTTTGAAGATTTCCCATTAGGTTAGTCAGCACAAACCTTGAATAGTTGAAACGGAGGCTGTTTACCAACCCATGAACTAGGCACCCAAGTTCATATGGGATTTGATCCCATCCCCCAGATTTATTAGACAGGCAGTGAAGAACCACATGCAGCAGGAACTTCCATTTGTAGGAGAAGTTGAATTTGTAAACAGTTGACCTACTGACATCTCCACCATCTCCCATTTGGAGATAAGAATTGTCCAAATCTGTTTCGGGGAATTCCGTTGGAGCGCCCTCATCATGAAGCTCTAGATGCTCCCTGATCATCTGTTCAGATATGACCAACTCCTGATCACAGATGCTCGACCGAATAACACGAACCCCATTTAGGGTTTCAATCTGACCATTTGCCCAAAATTCAGATATTTGGTTTGAGTAAATAGTGGGGTTTACAGTCAGAGCGGTGTAGTACGAAGATTGGGTCAGAAAAGAAATGATGTCTGAGAAGTCAACATCCCTTGAAGAATCAAGGAGTGTGACTTGGTTGTGCTGAGGGTTTAGTGCCATTGAAGAAGATGACAGAAAGATAGTTCAGAATAAGGTAAATTGGAGAAGAAGAAAGCTTTTAGGGCAGTAATTTGGGTAAAAAGGATGTAAGTGATTAACCGGAAGTATTTAAATGGGTGGAATGGCGGTTTAAAGGGGGTTTTGGATAAGACGATGTGAGGTTTCAGTGGATGATGTGACATGGGTGGTAAGGTTAGTCCATTTAAATAATCCGACATCATTAACAAAATCTTTACTTTTTACAGAGTGGGGCCCAAAAGATTTCCGTTACACAGTAAAATCTTTCTTCCGAGTATAAAGCATTTCCGAAGGTAATATTCTTCCGAAGGCAAATTTACTTCCGAAGGTAAATTAATTACTTCCGAGAGTATATGTTGCTTTTCAAGTGGAGTGTGTTAAAGGCTTCGGAAGTAGATCTTATATGAAATCAATCGCTTCTTCCGAGACTTAACACTCTTCCGAGAAGAAAATTATACTGGGAGAAATTTGCTTCGAAAGATATGCAAATTATCTTCCGAGGGTTAATTTCTCTTCGGAAGAATTTATACTTAGATAAAATTTAGACTAAGATCTTTTGTAACAGGGCTTAGATTGTTTTGACATGAGACTTTACACATTAAAAGGTTTTCAAATGAGATTAACTAATCAATGTTTATCATCCCAATAGCTGTAATGAGATATTTAAATCTTTGTTCATCAAAGGCTTTGGTGAACAAATCAGCATATTGTTCATTTGAGTCAACTTTGATTAGTTTGATAAGATTTTTCTCATGAATATCTCTAATGAAATGATACCTGATATCAATGTGCTTAGTCTTGGAGTGCTTCACTGGATTTTCAGTAATGGATATAGCACTGTTGTTGTCAATGTGGATAGGAGTGCTCATGAAGTTGAATCCGTAGTCTATCATCTGGTTTTGAATCCACAGCAGCTGACCACAGCAACTAGCAGCAGCAATGTATTCAGCTTCAGCAGTTGATGTAGAGACACAGGATTGATTCTTGCATTGCCATGAGATGATCCTTCCACCAAGAAATTGACATCCACCAGATGTTGATTTCTTGTTGATGTTGCAGCCACCATAATCACTGTCAGAGTAACCATAGAGATTGAAATCGCTATTTCTTGGATACCAGAGACCTAGTTTAGGTGCTCCTATGAGGTATCTAAGAATTCTCTTGGCAGCTATTAGGTGAGACACCTTTGGAGCAGCCTGATATCTTGTACAAATGCAAGTTGCAAACATGATATCAGGTCTACTTGCTGTGAGATACATCAGAGAACCAATAATCGCTCTGTACTGATGTTGATCAGTATCATCCCCCTCAGAATCAGGGCAGAGATTGTGGTTTCTGAGTATACGTGTTTTTGCTGCTTTACAATCTTTCATATCAAATCGTTCTAAGATATCATTGACATACTTAGATTGATTGATAAAGAACCCTTCCTTCAATTGCTTTACCTGAATTCCAAGTGATATTTCCTTGCCCCCTTTTTATCTTTTCACACTAATTTGGGGTGAAACATGATTACTTATACATAACGCACTTGTAAACGTTTAGACTTGTAAAGGACTCGCAATTCATATTTTTTTCATGGTTATTTGTGTGTTGTAAGTGTTTATATGAGATACATAGTTTGTTTACAATCATTAACTATTGCTAGCCTGGCGACGTCTTAGATCTTTGAGCCTGACAAGCCTATTTGGTGCTAAAGTCGATGTATTGCCGACTCCTGATGACGTATGCTTGTTCATCATGGGAACCAAATACACTTAGCCAATCTTATATACTTGTAATCAAGTCGAGGTTTGGTTGTAACGATATGTGTTCTATAACCTTACTAACTTATGACCTATGACATGAATTGCTACTTGTAACCTTACCATATTATGTGTGAAAACCTTGGAAACTCACCAACTATTTTTAGTTGACCCTTTTATTTTTATCATGTTTCAGGTATCCCTCAAGTTTAAAGTGGTCTTTCGAAGCTTGCAATAAAACTAGGACTTAGACCTAGTTAAATAAATAAAATGTTATGTTATGTTTTGTTTTATGTTTGAACTTATTTCATGTTTGATACTTATGTTTGTAATGCCTTTTGAAACTTATAATCTTAATATTTACATTTAAATATAGCGTTATGTGGCTGTGAACAATCTTAACCCTCACATCTCGACGTTTCTGCCGTCAAGGTTGGGGTGTGACAGATTGGTATCAGAGCCCATAACTATAGGGATTTAGGTTATTAGAAATGATGACCTAGACTATAGCTTATGCATGAACCTCATAGAAAAATATTTATATTCTTAAAAATATATATATTGTTTACATGCTACATAATGCTATACCATACTTATGTGCAACTTGATGCCTTATCATAGGTTTCCCTTGTAATTGTTTAAACTTTGTTACTTGTCTCCCTAAACTTACCGTTGACACTTTGACTCTCCCCAACAAATGAAACTTCTTAATCTTATTCTCGACGACACATGAAATCATATACTTATGCTTAAGACTTGAATCTTTAGACTTATGTCTAATCTATGTAAATCTCATCAAGCTTTTGATTTCATGAACCTAAGAAATTTGTGTGACACATAGACACCTGTATTCTGGATTTCCTGGCAAAAGGCCCTCGGGCTAAGGCAAGCATATCGCATAAATCCTACGGGACTAGTTATGCTTACCTGGGGATTTCTGGGATGAGTGATAAACTATGGTCAACATACACAAATTTCTAAGGCGAATGGGTCAACTTACCTTGACGTGTCAACGTTTCCAAATGGTAATGCGTTACCACATGGAACCATTCCAAGTGCCTTACAACTCTTGTCTTATCCTTGTTGAATTATAATCCTTGTTATTCTCTTTCTCGTGTCTAACTCATTTTGCATATTCCAGCATGTCTCGTCATCATGGAAAGCGTGGAAGTTCCGATCGCAAGCTAGCCGCCATGATTGCTCGACAAATGGCTGTTGTCATCCCGACCATGGTTGCTGAACTCAATAGCACCTTAATGACCAACGCAAGCAACAATGGAAATGGTCAAGGAGAAAATAGTGCTAACCAAGGGCGCAACAATCAAACCTGCACTTTCAAGCACTTTAGCTCTTGCAAGCCCACTAGTTTTAGTGGCAAGGAAGGTGCCACTGGTCTTCTTGAGTGGTTCGAGAGCATGGGGAATACTTTTATCAATTCTGAGTGTCCCGAGACACTCAAGGTTCGTTATGCCACTAGTATGCTCCAACAAAGGGCAGTTACCTAGTGGAATAGCGAGAAGAGAAACCGTGGTCCTGAAGCTGTGTTAGCACTTACCTGGGAAGAGTTCAAGAGCATCGCCATCGCGAAGTTCTGCCGGAGAAGTGAATTGCAAAAGTTGGAAGAAGAATTCTGGAACTTGAAGCAAAATGTTGGTGATCATTTGGCCTACTCAACTAGGCATCATGAGTTGAGTATATTGCTGCCTCACATGGTCGACACTGTCCCCCGCAACATCGAGAAGTTTATCAAGGGTGTACCACCCCAAATTCAAGATGTTGTGGTGGGTAGCCGACCCACAACTTTGGAAGAAGCCATTACTATCACCGCTCAACTTACCGAGAACCATATACGAGCGGGCACCATGTCTGCGAAGGCTGCAAAGAAGGTAGAGAAGACGGCTACCAAGGCTGTTAAGGAGACCAAAGCTGAACCGTCTTACAACAACAACAAGAAGCGCAAGTTCACACCGGCGCGTAACTATGTTGTGGCTGCACCCAAACAACCCCAAAGACAACTTGTACCTGCGGCTGCACCTGTGGCACAAGTGTCTGGGGCTAGGGCCTATGCTGGTCCTCAACCTATGTGCAACACTTGTAGGTATCATCATCCGGGGAATCAACCGTGCCGTATCTGCACCTTATGCGGTAAATATGGTCATTTGGTGGCGACTTGCCACCGTGCTCCTAACAATGCCGCCGTGGTCACAAATCGTGTTTGCTACAACTGTGGGGAACCTGGTCATTTCCGCCCACAATGCCCTCGTCTTGTGGGTAATGTTCCACAAGCCTGAGGACGTGCTTTCAACATCAACGCTAACCAAGCACAAGCAAACAACGATGTGGTGAATGGTATGTTAACTTACCTTTAACTTTTGTGATCTGATTCTTTTCATACATTACCTGTATCGTTAAATACCTTAAAAATTGAACAGGTATGTTTCTTATTAATAAAACTTATGCCTATGTCCTATTTGATTCTGGAGCCGATAAGAGTTTTGTTTCGTTAGAGTTTGAACCCATACTTGCTAAGCCACATACGAAACTAGAAAGACCGCTTACCGTTGAAGTTGCCGATGGGGAACCGATCACCGTTGATGTCGTTATTTGTGATTGCATCTTAAGTCTTGACACACACGATTTCCTTATTGATCTTATTCCTATGAAACTGGGAAGCTTCGACGTCATCATTGGTATGGATTGGTTAGCCAAACACCATGCCGAGATCATTTGTTTCGAGAAGTGCATTCGTATACCGTTACCCTCTGGAGATACTTTGAAAGTCTTTGGTGAAAAGTCTTCCAAAGGGCTTAAACTCACGTCTTGCACTCAAGCCCAAAAGTGCTTAAGCAAGAAGTATATGGCTTTCTTGGCTTACGTGGTCAACACGAAAGTCAAAGGGAAAGAATTTAAGGATGTCCCTATCGTACGAGAATTTCCTGAAGTATTTCCCGATTACCTTAGTGGTCTACCTCCCATGCGCGAAGTCGAGTTTGAAATTGACTTGATACCGGGAGCAAACCCCGTGGCTAAGTCACCATATCGACTTACACCATCGGAAATGCAAGAACTCTCTAGTCAACTACAAGAGCTATCCGAGAAGGGCTTCATCCATCCTAGTTCTTCGCCTTGGGGTGCACCTGTTGGGTTTGTTGTACCAAAACAATGTTGTTTAACCATTTAAACAAGAAAAACGCAGCGGAATATGAACTTAATATCATGTTGTAATCTGAAAAATTATAGCTCATAACTTTGTTTCAACAAACCCAAAACCATAGGATCAAATATATGTGTTTGAACTAGTTATCAAGATAAAACAAAACAACCAAAGCAACACAATGGAACTACCTTCCAGAAGCTGTCAAAACCGTGGATTGTTTCAAGATGATGATGCTTTTGAATGACCAAAACATCAAGATAGATGTCCTCAAGCAATCATACCCACAAGCCTCCAAGAAAACACCATCTTTGCTAGGATTTGAGCACCAAAAACGGGTCAAAGAAGCTGCTGAATTTTGTTCCAGCCGTGAACAAGCAACAAGGGTGCTGGACCCTTGTTCCAGCTTTGAACTCTTTCTTCCATAAGAAGAGTTGATGTTCTTGTGACCATTTTGCATGTTTGAGAGAGAGAGATCTGAAAATAAGAGTGTGTGTGTGTACAAGGAGAGCAAGAACTCAAGAGAACCAAAAAGAAAAACCAAGGAGAGGGCTGCCCTAAGGGGGCGGCCGAAACCCCTTATTAGGGTTGTTTTCTTTTTGTTATTTTCCCAATTAGTCCTTGTATGTTAATCTTTTGTCAAACTAAAGATTAATAAAGATACATATATATAATTAACCTTTTAATTATATAACATACACACACTTTTATTATTTGATGTTATTTAACTAAATTAAACAACATTACAAATAATATCCATGAACAAAATATCCATATAAGTTGTTCAATCTCATATGCAACTTATTTAGAAAACCCATTTTCTAAATTGGTGTATTTATTTAATTGCATGATCATATCATCAATTAAATATTAATTGGTGTTTGCTAAGCTTGTTATTGGGTATGACCCGACTTGGATCATAACGTACTAACCACATCAATGTTCTATGTGTCTTGGGCATAAAGAATCCAACAATCTCCCACTTGCACAAGATACATAGAAGATTGATGCAAGCAGTAAATACCGCCTAACAACGGTTTACTACCCTTAATACGCATGATTATAAGCCATTCAATAACTTCATCCCCTTCAAGTTCCAAACTTGAAATGATTTAGGTGAATCAATCATTTATCCTTTTGTTACAGATGTCATGTTAAATCCAAGGACACAGAATGATCATTCCTTGTTGATTTAACTTAATTAGGCCTTAGACATCATGCTCTCAACGAATAAGAGGAACAAATTCCATCTTGACTACATACGTTTCTCACAATCACCTTATGTCATACCTGAACATAGCCTTATGTACTGACCATTATTTCATATCAGCGAAGAACTAGCTCAAGGTATAACACTTGGTGAATATCAAAACCCAATATGTATCTCAGGTCAGAGGATACCAAATGATATTCGCCTTTACTCAAATTTACTTATGATCAATCAATAAGATTCCATGTAGTAAGATTTGAGACGCGGGTCAGTCCAATATTTGCCTCCCACAAATATCTATGAACCTTGGTAGCAACCAATTGCTCTATATTCATACCTTATGAATATCTACCAATCCATGTTCATAATAGTCTTACATTCATATTTGTTCCCACAAATATGACCGACTACGGACATTTAGAATAATAAACATATTCATGGATATAAACATGCTAAAAGGGAACATAACTCAAATATATAAAAGAGTTAAATATTACGAATGTTCCATGTTTTATATGCTAAACAGATCAATTCATATCACCAGTAAATCGAAGTCCTAAGGCACAAGTATCACCCTCATACTTTGCCCTTATCAAGGAGCTTCGTTAGTGGATCAGCAATGTTTTGATCTTTATGAACTTTACGAATACATATCTTTACCCTTTTCAACTCCATCCCTTATGATGTTGAATATCCGCTCAAGGTGCTTAGTCTTTTGATGAGTACGGGGTTCCTTGATTTGAGTAATCCCACCTCCGTAATTACCAAAGATTTCTAGGGGGTCTTGAATGGTAGAGACCACCCCTAGATAAGCAATGGACAAATTTATCCATGCAGCTTCCCAAGCTGCCAATGAAGCGGCTATGTATTCGGATTTTGTAGTGAACAATGCTACCGTGTCTTGCTTTGAACCTTTCAAGGACACTTCTCCTCCATTCATAATGGAAGTATACCCCGATTGTGATCAAAAATCATCTCGATCAGTTTTGGAAGCCTGCATCCGTGTAACCCTTTACAACGACTTCCTTTTCAATAGATCCGTATATTAGAAACAAATCCTTAGTCCTACTAAGGTATTTCAATATACTTTTAAGAGCCATCCGATGGTTATTTCTATTGGTATCTACTTTGTCATACTTAATAAGCATGACTCGTCCGTTTTAGTGCATATCATCACACAAATGATGGATCCTATAGCAGATGCGTATGGGATATCATTCATTTGATTTTGCTCATCCTATGAGCTTGGACATTGAGACATAGTCAACACTGTCCCTCCTTGAATAGGTACCATACCTTTCTAAGAGTTTTTCATCTTGAACCTTTTCAAGAATTTATCAATATATATGCACTTTGGTTTAACCCTATCAACCACCTCGATCTATCCTTATAGATCTTTATTCCAAAATATGGGTGGCTTAAATGAGATCTTATATGAAAAACATCTTCCAAGCTAGGTTTTAACACCTTCCAAGGTTGGAATATTATTTCCAAATAGTAGTGTGTCATCAACATACAACACTAAGAATACAATTCTGCTCCCACTAGCTTTTATATATATACACAACCTTCTCGATGCTTGTTTCAATCCATAGATTGATCACTTTAACTTATATACATTATTAGGATGTCATGGATCGACAAAACCATCATGCTGAACTGAATGGACAATCTCTTCGAGATGTTCATTAAGAAAAGCGGTTTTTGACATCCATTTGCCAAAACTCATATTCAGAATATGCAGTTATGGCACGTGATATCCTAATCGACTTTAGCATTGCCACGGGCGCAAGAGTTTCATCATATTCAACCAATTGAGTTTGATGGAAACCTTATGCTATAAGTCTTTAACTTATAAGTATTCAAGTATCCATGCATATCTGTTTTCATCTTGAAAACTCACTTGTATCCAACCGATTTGGAGTTAAGTGGAGGGTCAACCAATTCCCAAACTTGGTTGTTATAAATGGAATGCATCCTTACGTTCATGGCTTCTAGCCATTTGTCCTAATCCAATTTGGACATAGCATCTTGGTATATGGTTAGCCTACAGGGGTCAACCACATAGCATCCATTCTTGGAATGTTCATATCACTTAGATGGAATACTAACTCTACCAGATTTGTGAACGTTTTGTGTATATTTATCAACCTTTTGATTATCATCAACAACCTCTTGTTGGTAGCTAGTGTCAACCAAAAGTGTACCGGCTTGTGGATTTTGATCCTTATCAAGTTCCACAGTTCTATACGTCATTCCTTCCATAAAGAACTCGGTTTCCAAGAACTTAGCCTTTCGAGCAATAAATACTTTTGCTCTGTTGAGTCGAAGAAACAGTATCCTATACAGTCTCTAGGATATTCAACTAATCCACACTTTCTTGGTCCGGGTCATATTCAAAATATGAGACTTAAAGAGCAATGCGAAAACCCAAAATGATAAAGATGGTAAGCTCATAGGCATAATAAATTGAACCATATCCAAATAGGGTTCAGTTTCTTCTTTATCAGAATGAAGAACACAGATAGTTATTTGGAGTTGATATTCTACTTCATTATTGAAGATTTTGAACATTTCAAAAGCTTCATACTTGTGCGTCATCAAGTGCACACAATAATAGCGACTGTAATCGTCGGTAAAATAATGAAGTATCTTTCACCAATCTTTGTCATTGTCTTAAAAGGACTACATACATCCAAATGTATTATTCCTAGTAAGTCTTTTGGTTCACACTTATCAAATGAAACATTTTCATTTGTTTCCAAAAGACCATTCTTTTGAAGTGTTTGAATCCAATTCTTGTTTATGTGACTAATACGATAATGTCAAAGATAATAACAACTTAAACCCATTTTAAGTTTCTTGGTGCTTAATGTGTATAATAAGTTATTGTAGGACGAATTATCATGAACCAATTCATGGATATCATTAGAAGGTATGTCCTTAAAATGAAATACATCATCCATAAAACTTAATACCATTATTTACAAACTTTAAATCATGATCACATTGTTTTAATAGGAAACCTTAATTATGTTCCTAGTCAAACTAGGTGCATACAAAAGGTTTTGAGAACAACTTTCAAACAATTTGAAAGTCTCAAAATAGAGTTTCCTTCCTTGAAGCGCATATTTCTTTTGAACCCCTTTGCAACAATTGCAAGAATGAGTTTCACATCCGGTATCCAATACCCATGTGTTTGAAGAAATGACATTTAATACGATGTGTGAATCATGGAAATGGTATTCGAGGTTTGCTCAACATCCCTCTTGTCTTTCAACTCCTTGAGATAGGAGGGACAATTCCTTTTCATTATCCTATCTCTCCATACTCAAAGCATGGAACGTTCTTCGTTACCTTAGGCTTCATAAGCTTAGGCTTTTCGAGGTTTCGCATTAACCTTTACTTTGATGTATTCCTTTCCTTTGGCAATAATTGCCTTAGGACCGGGATTGGCCATTTATTATAGCCTTCCTCATTGATCGAGAGAATAGGTAGAACCTCTCTATCCATCCCTGCCTCGGTTGCTTTGAGCATTGCATGAGGTTCACCGATGCTCTTGTCCCATCCGTTCATATTACAGTTTATTATGAATGTCTCAAACCTTTAGTTAGGCAATCAAGGATCAAATCCTTGGCCAACTACTTTGAGACAGGACAGCAAAGCATCTTGAGGCTATCAATATGGCTTTTATCTTAAGGATATATAAGATGATATTGATTGGGTCTTTTCATGTGACATGTATAAAGTGCTTGAACCGTTTCAAAGCAATCTTACTAAAGTTTGTGGAAGGAACATTTCCCTTTTAGATTAACATGTCATGTGCCCCATGAGGCTTCAAACCCTTTTGGAGTCTGGGAATCATATTCCCAACATGAGATCGGATGCTTGCACAGAATCCTAAGTGTGCTTAACTCAATCGTCAAAAGGCCATAACATCAACAGCGTGGGTTGGTGAGGTATGGGATCGTCAAGGACATAGACCTTTACTCATTCTTGAGAACGATTCTCAAGTTTCAAAATGAGTCCATAAGATAATTATGGTTAGGACTATCCCTCTCGAGAATAGGTCTCAGTGATAGGGAAGGGACGATCGGGGTGGTAGCATTATAGTTAGAGGTCATTATTATAAAATTGACAAAGTTCATATTAGTATTTCTCATAAATTTATTTTAATCGTTAATACCCTTAAATGTCTCATAGACAATTAACAATTAAAATCTAGAATCCAACGTTACATTTAAATGATGGTTAGGTGACCTTTATCCCATTATTTAAATTAACAAGGTAGTCAACAGTTGACAATTGCAACCTATTGCAACTTCTAGTCTTATGGGATCGGTTAAACATCATATGTTTAGTCGGCATGTTTAATCCCATCAACACCATTGTACGCCATGCTTCGGTGACCCTAAGCACATGGTTTCCAATTCAAGTCGTCCTACTTACACACACGTGTGAGTTTTTACATATAAGCGGTTAGGTGACCTTTATCCCACAAGTATGTTAGACTCACCTCAAGGACACAAGTTCCCTACAAGTGGTTAGGTGACCTTTATCCCACAAGTAGTTCCCAAGTGATTCGAGTGTCGTGTAAAAGGATGGTGTTAGACTTGTTACCAAAGGGTTTTAAGTTTCCATTAATTTTAGACTTTGAAAACACTATGTACCTTGTAATTGCATGCTTTCAAATACATGGTACCCTATGGTTCTCTTTTAATAAAACCTCTTTTTAAATCATTAATCCTTTTAATAACCTTTATTAACCACTTAATGATTAGAAACCATAAATTTTTAGCTTGTTAAGTTGCTAATGAGTTTGTTTTGCACATCCAAATATCAAACAACAATCATACAACAAACAACCAAACAAGCATAATCATACAAACATATGTGCATAAGCATAGCCACTAAGTTGACTACACTTGTTTGCCATCACAAGTGTTGTCATAAGGTCTTTCCTAAGGGTACAACATAACACAAATGATGAGATCTCCAAAGACCCCCACTTGAACTTGCATCCAAATGCTTCAAGTCCATCCTTTGTGTCTTCCTTTTGTGCTTCCATCCCGAGCATCTTCTTTTACAAAATATATATCCTAATACATATTTTCTAGTAAAAGAAAAATACTCCTAATCTATTTATTACATTGCCAAATGAATAAACAAATTACAACCCAAATAGAAACACAAAAGAAATTATTACAACCCATAAAGAATGAATACAACCAACATGACAAGATTACAATCAACCAAATCCAAAACACACATGGTCAAGGCTATGTTATGCACTAAAACATGTATCCATATACATCATTTCAAGAACCAAAATGAACCCCATTGACCCTAAATTTTCAGCCAACATAAACCAAAAATCTAGGGTCTTTTGTCCAAACAAAACACAATCAACCAAATTGATATCTTTCCTTTCAAGGTTTAATCACTAGCATGTTTGATATAACCTTGAAAGATTGGGGTATCATCAAATCAATACAAAACAGCCCTAAAATTGGTTGTTAAACCTTATATAACCAATTATACAAGAACACATGAAACTAATCATCCACATAACCGGCTCTTGATGCCAATGTTGGGTTTGTTGTACCAAAACAATGTTGTTTAACCATTTAAACAAGAAAAACGCAGCGGAATATGAACTTAATATCATGTTGTAATCTGAAAAATTATAGCTCATAACTTTGTTTCAACAAACCCAAACCATAGGATCAAATATATGTGTTTGAACTAGTTATCAAGATAAAACAAAACAACCAAAGCAACACAATGGAACTACCTTCCAGAAGCTGTCAAAACCGTGGATTGTTTCAAGATGATGATGCTTTTGAATGACCAAAACATCAAGATAGATGTCCTCAAGCAATCATACCCACAAGCCTCCAAGAAAACACCATCTTTGCTAGGATTTGAGCACCAAAAACGGGTCAAAGAAGCTGCTGAATTTTGTTCCAGCCGTGAACAAGCAACAAGGGTGCTGGACCCTTGTTCCAGCTTTGAAATCTTTCTTCCATAAGAAGAGTTGATGTTCTTGTGACCATTTTGCATGTTTGAGAGAGAGAGATCTGAAAATAAGAGTGTGTGTGTGTACAAGGAGAGCAAGAACTCAAGAGAACCAAAACGAAAAACCAAGGAGAGGGCTGCCCTAAGGGGGCGGCCGAAACCCCTTATTAGGGTTGTTTTCTTTTTGTTATTTTCCCAATTAGTCCTTGTATGTTAATCTTTTGTCAAACTAAAGATTAATAAAGATACATATATATAATTAACCTTTTAATTATATAACATACACACACTTTTATTATTTGATGTTATTTAACTAAATTAAACAACATTACAAATAATATCCATGAACAAAATATCCATATAAGTTGTTCAATCTCATATGCAACTTATTTAGAAAACCCATTTTCTAAATTGGTGTATTTATTTAATTGCATGATCATATCATCAATTAAATATTAATTGGTGTTTGCTAAGCTTGTTATTGGGTATGACCCGACTTGGATCATAACGTACTAACCACATCAATGTTCTATGTGTCTTGGGCATAAAGAATCCAACAGCACCTGTTCTTTTCGAAAAGAAGAAAGACGTAACATTTCGTATGTGCATCGACTATCGTGAACTTAACAAGCTTACCATCAAGAATCGTTATCCTCTTCCTCTTATCGACAACTTGTTTGACCAACTTCAAGGAGCTGCTATTTTCTCGAAGATCGATTTACGTTCTGGATATCATCAATTACGAGTCCATGATGATGACATCCCAAAGACTGTGTTCCGTACTCGTTATGGGCACTATGAGTTTATGGTGATGCCTTTTGGTTTAACCAATGCTCCTGCTGTTTTCATGGATCTCATGAACCGAGTATGCAAGCCTTATCTGGACAAGTTTGTGATCGTCTTCATTGATGACATACTTATCTACTCCAAATCCAACACCGATCATGGACTGCATTTGAGATTGGTTCTTGAGTTGTTGAAGAAAGAGCAATTGTACGCGAAGTTCTCGAAGTGTGACTTCTGGCTCGAGGAAGTTCAATTTCTAGGACACGTGGTGAATAGCCAAGGAATTCACGTTGACCCTGCAAAGGTGGAAGCTGTGAAGAATTGGTGTGTTCCTACAACTCCTACTGAAGTTCGTTCTTTTCTTGGTCTTGCTGGTTATTATCGGCGATTCATTGCCAAGTTCTCAAGGATCGTGAAGCCACTCACTACTTTGACACAAAAGAATAAACCATCCGAGTGGGGTTCCGAGCAAGAAGAAGCTTTTGAAGCGTTAAAGCATAAGTTGTGCAATGCTCCTATCTTGACCCTACCCGATGGAAATGATGATTTCACCCTGTTTTGTGATGCATCTAAACAAGGCCTTGGTTGTGTTCTCATGCAACGAGGGAAGTTCATAGCTTATGCATCGAGACAATTGAAGGTTCACGAGGTGAATTACACAACACACGACCTCGAGCTTGGTGCTGTTGTCTTTGCTTTGAAGATTTGGAGGCACTACCTGTATGGTACGCAATGTATAGTCTACACCGATCACAAAAGCCTTCAGCACATTTTCTATCATAAAGATCTCAACATGAGACAATGTCGTTGGGTGGAGTTGATTAGTGATTACGATTGTGACATTCGTTACCATCCTGGTAAAACAAATGTTGTAGCCGATGCACTAAGCCGAAAGATTCACAACAAGATGATCTCATTCCAAGAAATTCACGATCGACGCCAATGGTTTGACACTTTGGGTGAGTTCGATACTGAGATCCGACTAGATGTCAACAAGACTACCGTACTGCTACAAAACCTGAGAATAGATAGTGACATCGAGTCTAGTATCTTGGAGGCTCAACAAATGATGCAACGAGAAGGAAGAATGAAGGATAAACTGGAGCATAATCTTTTAACCCAATTGGAAACGAAACCCAATGGGTTGATGTACTTCGCAAATCGAATTTGGGTTCCAAATCGCGATAATCTTCGTACCTTTATCATGAACGAAGCTCATCAAACTCGTTATTCTATTCATCCTGGCTCCGATAAAATGTACATGGACCTGCGTGGTCAATATTGGTGGCCTAGAATGAAGAAAGATATAGCGACTTATGTAGCTAAGTGCCTCACGTGTACGAAGGTTAAAGCCGAACATCAACGTCCAAGTGGGTTACTTGAGCAACCCGAGATTCCTATATGGAAGTGGGAACACATATCCATGGACTTCATAACCAAGCTACCCCGAACCTCCCGTGGACATGATAGCATATGGGTGATCGTTGATCGATTGACCAAATCGGCACATTTTATACCCATACGTGACACTTACAAGACATCAAGGTTAGCTCGTATATATGTTGATGAAATTGTAAGTCGTCATAGGGTACCTCTGCACATCATATCCGACCGAGATGCTCGTTTCACTTTGCATTTTTGGTCGTCTATGCAAGAACTCTTGGGTACACAACTAGATCTAAGCACGGCTTACCATCCTCAAACTGATGGTCAAACCGAGCGAACGATCCAAACCTTGGAGGATTTGCTACGCCTGTGTGTCCTTGACTTTGGTTGTGATTGGGATACGCATCTACTGCTCGCGGAATTTTCGTATAACAATAGTTACCACTCGAGTATCAAGATGGCACCATTCGAAGCACTTTATCGTCGTAAATGTCGTTCACCGATCTGCTGGACCGACATTGGTGAAAACTTCATCACTGGTCCTGAACTTATACAAGAGACGACCGATAAAGTTACTATCATCCACAAGAACCTTGAAGTGGCAAGAAGTCGACAAAAGAGCTATGCTGATAAGCGACGAAGCCATTGGAATTCCAAGTTGGGGAGATGGTTCTTCTTAAGGTTTCACCGTGGAAAGGTGTGGTTTGCTTTGGAAAGAAGGTTAAACTGGCTCCAAGATTTGTAGGACCTTTCAAAATCCTCAAAAGGATTGGGAAAGTGGCTTATAAACTGGAACTACCTTCCGACCTTAGTGGAGTTCATCCTATGTTTCACGTCTCAAACTTGAGAAAGTGCTTGGCTGATGAAAGTCTGCATGTACCGCTGGAAGACATCCAGATTGACGAGTCGTTGCATTTTGTTGAGAAACCTGTTGAGATCATGGACCGCATAATAAAGAAGACTAGAACCACAACAACCTTAATCGTCAAGGTTCGTTAGGAGAATAAACGTGGCGCTGAATTTACTTGGAAACGTGAGGAGCACATGAAGAAGAAGTACCTGTTCTTATTTGTATAGTTTCATTTCTCTTAATTTCGGGACGAAATTTAAGTTGGGGAGACGTAACATCTCGTATTTTTGTTAATTAAAAGTTAATTTTGTAAATTCTTATAAGGTCTATTATGCTATTTATGAAACTTGGTGGGCTATTTATGTATGATTCCTTATATAACTTAAAAGTTTATAAGTTAATTAAATAATAATAATGATAGCAATAATAATATTAATAATAATAATCATAATAATAATAATAATAATAATAATAATAATAATAATAATAATAATAATAATAATAATAATAATAATAATAATAATAATAATAATGATAATTATAATGTTATTAATAATAATAAAAATAATTTGTAAGAGTCACTAAACCTAACAAAGTTTAAAACATTAAGTAGTTAAAGTTTAGGGGGTCTTAAAGTTAAATTATAAACTTTAAATTGAAGTTTCAGCATAAAATAAAAGAAATTCAAATTTGAGGGACCATTTGCGATATTGTTTAAAAAACCCAAACCATTCCCCCTTGGTCCCGCAATTCCGACAGCTTTCCGGCCACCGGCGGCCAAGCTCCGGCGAGGCCTTAAACCAGGTTAAAACTCTTCGATTGATAAACCAAACCGTTCCAAATCAAGTCTAGAACTTGAATCGAATTTGTAACTGTCGATAACACAACCTGAAACGTTCATGTTGCTAGTAAATCACTCGAAACCGAAACTTCAATTAATTTCTAACCGTTCAACATGCAATTTGTGATAATAACCCAATTAATTGAACATAAACAATCGGTTAACTGTTCCTAACCTATCATTACTTGCAATTTCATCTAAGAAACACCCAAACATCATCTTCGATCACGCATAATCATCGCGAACTGACCCCTATTCGAACTCCATCACCTGATCATCATAAACCAAAATTGAACGAGGGCTTTTGATCTCGGAGGTTTCTAGAAGCTTTTGGCATAATCGATTGGATTATTATCAGCTGTAGCACATCGAAGGAAATAAGATTTAGCCGCGACCTGTTCTTCATCTAATCTCGTGCTCCACACTTCAACACGGGTAATCAAAGACATGTACATATTCGATTTCTGTTGGGGAACGAAAGCCCTAACTTTGATTTGATTAACAACATAGATTTAGGGTTCAATTTGAACCTAAACGAATCTAGGGTTCTTAGGATTTGGGGGTTTCTATTTGATTTGTTTTAAAAGATATGGGAAACGGGTTTTGTCAGGCATAGGCTACCCAGCCTAATGGTAAAACGTTTCCATGTCATTCTTGAGGTCCCGGGTTCGAACCCGGGCACCCTCAATTTATTTTTTTGGGCATTTGCAGCCTATAAAAAATTATAGAAAATTTTTAAAAATTATAAAAAAAAATTTGTAAACTTTGTTTATTTTTAAAGTTAACTGAATATTTTCTGGAAATCTACCAATCAAAATACATTAACATTTTTATAAAAATATTATTAACAAATGCTATAATTGGTTTATAAATAAACATTAAAAGTTGAAATTGATAGATTACTATTGGTCATAAGTTAATTATGTTACTTACAAAATTTTATTCACATTTCATAATTAAATCACTATAAGGATTCATTTTCTTGAATTTCATAAATCAATACAAAAGGATTAATTAAGTTTTCTTCAATGTATATATATATATATATATATATATATATATATATATATATATATAATATATATATATATATATATCTATATATATACATATATATGTATATTATATATATATATATATATATATATATATATATCCTATATCTATATATATAAGGGTAGGGTTATCTGAGAACCACCTTTTTAGTGAGAACTCTCTAAACCAATATCAACCACACATTTTAGTCACATGCAAGTCCCATGCCACTTCCACCTTTTTAATTAAAACGTTCATAACTTTTTTTCATGACATTATTTTTTTAAAAAATTTCACCATTAATTCATTATTTTTTTATCTTTCCAACGCCTACCATATTGATATATTTTTTCAAAAAATTCGTCCACCCGTTATTTACACATGTGTAAATTAGTCATTACATATGTGTAAATTCTATTTTACACATGTGTAATTCCAAGAATTACATATGTGTAAAATGACGTTTGTAAAAAAACGAGATTTTTTTTATTTTTTTATAAATTTTTTTATTTTTTTTAATTGGTAGAGGGAAACGAGAGAAACACTTCTGTGTTTTTACTTTTTTTTTTTTTTATTATTTTTTATTTTATAATTTTTTTATGATTATGTTGTTGTTAATTACAATTTTGCCATTGAAAACTAGTGGTTCACATTGGTTCCTGTTCTCCCTAGAGTTCTCCTACACAAAATATATATGTTCTCATTTATCCCCTCCCCTATATATATATATATATATATATATATATATATATAATATATATATATATATAACTAAATATATATCCTATATATATCTATCTAGATATCTCTCTCTCTCTATCTATATATCCTCTCTCTCTCTCCTCTCTATCTCTCTCTCTCTCTCTCCTCTCTCTCTATCTCTCTCTCTCTATCTCTCCTCTCTCTCTCTCTCCTCTCTCTAGAGAGATATATTATATATATATATATAATATACTCTATATATATATATATATATATATATATATATATATATATATATATATATATATATATATATAGGGGAGGGTTCAAATGAGAACTCATTTTTTTTTTGAGAACTCTAGGAACCATATGAGCCACTCATTCTTGATCACATGCAAATCACATGCCATTTCCCCCTTTTTATAAAACGTTCATAACTTTTTTTCACGACATCATTTTTTCAAAAAAATTTCACCATAAAATTTATTATTTTTTTATCTTTCCAACGCCTACCATATTGATATACTTTTTAAAACAAAACATCCATCCGTTGTTACACATGTGTAAATCTGGTATACACATGTGTAATTCTGGTTTACATGTGTAAATCCGGTATTACAATGTGTAAATGACGTTCGTAAAAAAAACGAGAATTTTTTTATGTTTTTTAAAATTTTTTTTAATTTTTTTATGAAAGAGGGAAACTAGGGAACATTTTTGTGTTTTATTTTTTCTATTTTTATGTTATTTTTTATTTTATAAGATTTTTTATTATGTTTTGTAATTACCATTTTGCCATTGAAAACTAGTGGTCACATTGTTCCTAGAGTTCTCACAAAAATGAGTTCTCATTTGAACCCTCCCCTATATATATTATATATATATATATATATATATAGATATATATAGATATATATATATATATATATATATATATATATATATATATATATTATATATATATATATATATATATATATATAGATATGAGATATATATATATATATATATCTATATATATATATATATTAGGAGGGTTAGAGAACTCACTTTTTTTGAGAATAGACCAATCTCAACATAGTTTCAATGGCAAAATGTAATTAACAATAACTAATAAAAAAAATTATAACATAAAAAATAACTAAAAATAGAAAAAATAAAAACACAAAAATGTTCCCCTAGTTTTCCTCTTTCATAAAAAATTAAAAAAAAATTTCTAAAAATAAAAAAATTCCGTTTTTTTACGAAATTTTATATATCTCTATAGACGGATATAGATACGGATAGAGATAGATAGACGTATAATATAGATACGGAGAGGAGGAGAGACTAGATAGATAGGACGGATATATATATAGAGAAATGGATAGAGAAGATAAGGATTAGTATAGAGAGTCTAGATATATATATATCTCTCTATATATCTCTATATATATATATATATACATATATAT
Organism: Flaveria ramosissima; assembly: GCA_025215565.1. Taxonomy (NCBI): domain Eukaryota; kingdom Viridiplantae; phylum Streptophyta; class Magnoliopsida; order Asterales; family Asteraceae; genus Flaveria; species Flaveria ramosissima. The sequence continues at coordinate 18,853,875 of CM046032.1, read as the reverse complement.
TATATATATATTATATATATATACATATATATATATAGTATATATATATATATATATATATATGTATATATAGGGTAGGGTTATCTTGAGACCACCCTTTTTAGTGAGAACTCTAGGAACCAATATCAACCACACATTTTAGTCACATGCAAGTCCCATGCCACTTCCACCTTTTTATTAAAACGTTCATAATTTTTTTCATGACATTATTTTTTTATAAAAATTTCACCATTAAACTCATTATTTTTTATCTTTCAACGCCTACCATATTGATATATTTTTCAAAAAAAATCGTCCACCCGTTATAAAAAAAATATTAAAAAATATATAAAAAATAAAAATAAAATGCTCGTTTTTTTACGAACGTCATTTTACACATGGTAATTCTTGGAAGTAAACATACATGTGTAAAACAGAATTACACATATGTAATGACTAATTTACACATGTGACAAATAACGGGTGGACGAATTTTTTTAAAAAATATATCAATATTGGTAGGGCGTTGGAAAAGATAAAAAAAATAATTGAAATTAATGGTGAAATTTTTATGAAAAATAATGTCATAAAAAGTTATGAACGTTTTAAAAAAAGATGGAAGGGGCATGTGACTTGCATGTGACAAAATGTGTGGTTGATGTTGGTTCCTAGAGTTCTCACAAAAGGGTGGTTCTCAAGATAACCCTACCCTGATATAGATATAGAGATATATATATATATATATTATATATAGATATCGATATGATATAGATATATTATATATATAGAATTATATATATATATATATATATATATATATTATATATATATATATATTATTATATATATATATATATATATATATATATATATATGATTCCAATAACAAATTCCATTTATAAAAAGAAAACCCCTAAATTCTTATTTAAACCCTAGTTCTCGTTAAATCGTTTAACTTATAAATAAACTTAAATCTTGTAAATATTTATATTAGGTGTCTTGTGACGGATTACGTAGAAACGACGCTTATTATTATTTCTATCATCCAATATATACTTATTTGACCAAGTGAGTTTTCCTTGCCCCCTTTTTATCTTTTCACACTAATTTAGGGTGAAACATGATTACTTATACATAACACACTTGTAAACGTTTAGACTTGTAAAGCACTTGCAATTCATATTTTTGTCATGGTTATTTGTGTGTTGTAAGTGTTTATATGAGATACATAGTTTGTTTACAATCAATAACTATTGCTAGCCTGGCGACGTCTTAGATCTTTGGGCCTGACAAGCCTATTTGGTGCTAAAGTTGATGTATTGCCGACTCCTAATGACGTATGCTTGTTCATCATGGGAACCAAATACACTTAGCCAATCTTATATACTTGTAATCAAGTCGAGGTTTGGTTGTAACGATATGTGTTCTATAACCTTACTAACTTATGACCTATGACATGAATTGCTACTTGTAACCTTATCATATTATGTATGAAAACCTTGTAAACTCACCAACTATTTTTAGTTGACCCTTTTATTTTCATCATGTTTCAGGTAACCCTCAAGTTTAAAGTGGTCTTTTGAAGCTTGCAATAAAACTAGGACTTAGACCTAGTTAAATAAATAAAATGTTATGTTATGTTTTGTTTTATGTTTGAACTTATTTCATGTTTGAGACTTATGTTTTTAATGCCTTTTGAAACTTATAATCTTAATATTTACATTTAAATATAGCGTTATGTGGCTGTGAACAATCTTAACCCTCACATCTCGACGTTTCCGCCGTCAAGGTTGGGTGTGACACTGTACATTGAGGTCTTGAGTCCATGATTTCTACTTTATGTACTTTTATTCTTTTTGTAATATATTAAGATGTGAGCTACGGCATGTCATAGTCACAAGTCAAAAGGCAGATATGCCTTTTGACTCTACAATTTTTGTTTATGTCTAGTCAATTGTATCCAGCTGGCTTTCAAAGTATAGCCGACTGTAGATTGTAGTATAAATATTCCATGTTCTTGTATCATTCTTTATGTTTTGTAACACGTGTAATAGAACTTGAGAAAACAATATACTGCATCCTTGAAAACCAATCACTTGTGTTCTCTTGTTTTGTCTCCTACTTATTACTTGTGTTCTTAGTATCATACTTGTGGTTAATCCAGTTTACTGTTTGATTAAGTTTGGTTAATCTCCTCCTTGTGTTGTTGTGTTGTAAGTGACCACCCTTCACCGGTCCTTCACTAGGTCCAAGGGGGAGTTTGTTGATACATCATGTTCCTAGTTTATGTTCTTAATTGTAAAAGTCTTTCATTTCTTACACATATGTAATGTGAATTCTTAATGAAATATGATATGCTTCTTGATGTTTATTTGTCTTTAAATATTTCATATTATTATTGTATTTAGTATAATTTATATGTCTGAACATCATATATAGGTTTGAGGTTGTTGTATATAGTTCTAAGTCAATAATGTTTGAGAAATGTGTTCAACTTAGTCGGGTGGTTATTCATGCTAATGGACCATACTTATGAACCATACGCACGAATGAATCATACTTATGGATCAGTCGCATGACTAAACCAGGAGACTGGATGAGTCGTATGACTGAGACATAGGATTGATTCAGTCGCACGACTGAACCTTCAATCGTACGTATGAATCAATCGCATGAGTCAGTCGCACAACTGAACCATGCTAATGGTTCAGTCGTACGAATGAAAACTAAAAACCTAAGACCACATAATTCGTGAAAAAAGAGAGACTTCAAATATTTACAAACCCTAACCGTCCAGAGCGTCCTAAACAGCCTATCCAACTTCATAGTTTCTTCCTGATCGATTTCTAGTCAATTCTTAACGTTTGTTTCATCGTTAGATCGATCAGGTTGTCGTTCTCACTGATTGGATTGCCAATCAAATAGGATTCCGCACTATTTGATATGGTCTCACGCAGAATCCGTTAGTACTCCGTACGAAATCGGTCCGAACAAACCCTTAAACGGTCCTGCAATTTCAAACTAGGGTTTATAGTGGATTTGGGTATATATATTTAATTAATGTATTTCAAATCTATTAATCAGATTGAAACCTAGATTGGGCTTTAGCCCGCAGGTTAATACACTTCACCTCTACACATGGGATTCAGGTTCGACCCTGAGCCCTATCATTTTTAAAACATTTTTTTATTGAATTTAAATTCTGGAAAAATTACTACTATATAATATTAATATAAACATTGTTTGTTAAATAATATTGATTCCGAAATTATTTATAAATTTATGGAATTTACAAATTTTTAAGTTTTAAATTTATATTGTTTTAATGATTTTAAATGTTATAAAGTTTTTAAAATGTTATAAAATTAATCCATATCAAAACCTAAATAATTATAAAGCTATATTTTGTAAATCTTTTAAATAATTATTTATTTATTGAAAAAATTATTTTGATCATGTTACTAATCATTAAATTAATTATTTTCACAATAACGTTTATTCAAATACTAAATATTTTTATTATTTTATTTCACATATTACCAAATTCTTATTTTCACGTTCAATTTTTCATTCTATGTAATCAATTTATGTAAGCTATTTTTATTATTTTATTTAAATTGATTGTTAAACCTAAATCACAAATGAAACCCTAATTCATATTTAGCCTTTAAATCCTTGGCCTCTTAACATAGGACACTATTATTAGATTAACAATGAGAAAAACCATTTGTGTCTAATCTAGCATTCTAGCATTCAAACCACATTCAAATATTAAAGCGAGTATTCATAACGCATGTTCATGTGTTTTATATTTTAGGAAAATATTGTGATTAAATATTTAATATTAAATCATTGTTATTCATTGTAATTCTATTTTAATATTCAATTCAAAGTGTGCTATGTTACTACTTGCAATTATATGTTTACAGTTAGATAAAATAGAGGATAACACAATTATTAATTCATGCAACCACAATAACAATGATAGTTATATTGGTTTGACAAACCCACCCCTTATGAATACTCGAGTAGTGATTGGAACCATACTCACATATTATATTACACGGTTTCGTCTACGGATCCAATCTATTGATTCAATAGGTTTGATGGTGTTTGGTTTGTTTTTTATGTTACAACATTACATTATAAGTCTTGACATTGTCATGTGAATTGAATTGTATAAACTATTTTAGTGCATCTATATATTTATACAAAACCTCTGTTACTCATCGATTAATTCGTTAGCTGACTCGTTACTTTCTCATATGTTTTTTCAGGAATGCAGTTTGGAGGACTTCTTCATGCTCATTTAGTACTTGGACCTAGTTTAACAAAAGACTTTAGTTATATTTATTTAAATTATTATTTGATTGTAATGAATTATTTGATTAGTATAATTCAATTAAAATGATATTTAATATTATTTCAAACATTTATTACCATGTGTTATGAACAATCAATTCGACATTCGTCCACCCTGATGATTCCGTCATCGGTTGGGGTGTGACATCCTGCTTCGAAAATCTTCACTTGTAAGGTAAAAATGACTTTGGGAAGAATTAATTCATAACCCATCACAAAATACTAAAAATTTATGAGCTGAAGGCTAGGGTCGTAAATTACATCCTCAATGATGTAATTTATGTCCCTCATCAAGAACTAGTATTTGGCTACTATCATACATCCGTGTATACTTTCCTTCTTTAATGGGATTCTAAACCAACGTATATATGTCTTTGGGATATAATTTGTATCTCTCATTATTTTGTCTTTGTTTCCTTATCTTTCAGTTTTTGTTTCTAACAGTGAGCTTCCATTACATCCTTTTAGACCCATACTAACTTCAACGACCTCCATTGTAACTCCTGAAAAGCATCCAAATTACATCCTTTTAGCCCTATACACTACAGCTCAAGTCATCCTCAATTGAGTTTCGCATTAATAAATACGTAAAATGCCTAAGTGTGTAACACAAAGATAACCCCAACACATCATTACACATGCATGAAAACATTGTCATAAAAATCATACTAAAATAGGTTGTTGTTGGAAGTGTAATCTTGATATCAATAGTATGTAAGTATTGTTTATGTAAATAAGTAGTCGGGTCAGAACATATGTAAATATAGGTCAAATATAGTATGTGTGGGTCAAAACAGATAAGTCCATTTAACGATAGTAATGGCGCCAAAGTAACCGCCAAACCTAACTATCTTGTAACTATCATGTAGATGGGTATAAATACCCATGTGTTATCAATTATGAATGTATTCATGTTCCATCGAATCTTTTCTTCTTCTACACAAAAGTGATGATTCAAAAACAAAGTATTAAGGAGAAGTTCAAGAAGATGGTAAAATGGTTTGTGAAATGTGAACTGAAACGACAAAGTATATTTCCTCCGAAGATCGATGGTGAAGTAATTGATCTATACAATTTATATATGGGAATTCAACTCAATGGAGGAAAGGCACATGTTAATATCAAAGAATTATGGCCCTTGATTGCAACAGAACTTGGTTTAAATTTGTAAAACTACATCTAGTTAGCGATGATCTACAAGATTACTTGGATTTAATGGAAAGACAAGAGTACACACATGTCAATTGATGAATGTGAATGCAGTAGTGATAAGCGAGATCAGGTAGCAGAAGAGTCACTGGGCGGATTGCTACCAATAAAGAAATAGAAGAATGAATGCGGTTCAAGACATGCCACCTCACTTCGGTCCAGCCATGTAAGCGGTAGTACAAGACATTGATGTCAAGCTTAAAGAGGAAAATGTTGAAAGTTTAATCTTGACATCAATAGTATTTAAGTGTTGTTCATGTAAATAAGTAGTCGGGTAAGAACATATTTAAATATGGGTCGTATATAATATGTATGGGTCAAAACAGAGAAGTCTGTTTAAAGGTAGTTTATGGCGCCAAACCTAACTTTCTTATATTAGAAGATCATAATCAAGACAATCCAAGATCAAGTAGATTAATGTTAGTTAGTAAGAAGAATATAAAAGTCAAAATAGAAAACGTGAAACATGTAAATTAGGCGAGAATTAAAGGGTTAGTTACGATTGTTTGTTAGTTAATAACCGTCTATTATAAGGGTATAAATACCCATCTTGTATAACATTTTTAGTGTGGAATAATAGTGTGTGTTTGTGTGTGTATTGTGTTCTTTTGTTCCACCGAGTCCTTGCACATGAATGTGCATACTCATAATCAATGTTCATCCATGATTGATCCTAATCCTACAATCCGAAAGGGCCTCAACATGGTATCGGAGCGGTGTTAAAGATCGTTTGTTTGAAGAGGATCATAAAGTGCAGTCTCCATCGTTACCATTTTTGTTATATTCCATGAATACCATGAAGAACACGTCGATTGAATTCATCTCGATTTTACGCTTAGGAATAGAATCACATAAGTTGGAATTCTAATCAATATCAACAACAGACTATTGATTTAGATATTGATACCTTATTCAATCGATCAAGAGAAGATCAGAGACAAGTCGAGAAAACTGTTTCAGGGAAAGATATTAAACGAAATCAACAGAGTATTAAATCGGAATTATTGGCATCAAGAATTGATTCCTTAAAACATCCTAGAATCAGACATGATTTGTTTTCAAGAATCAAGAAAGTTTGGGTTTTTTCGAACCCGAGTTTCAATCGAAAAAGAATTTGAGATCGAATTGATCAAATAATCGATTATCACAGGTAGAGCGTAAATGAATCCAATTAGAATCAAAATCTAACAAGTTCTACAATTTGATTTGATTCAATCAACAGAGAATTAAAGGCACAATACTCATGAATTTTTTTTTGGCAATTTTGACTTTAGAACAATCAACAAAAAGGAATTTTGTACAGGTGTGTTTCGAAGAAAGAAGATAAGACAGAGGATCTTTCAAGGATAAATATTTATTCAAGGAATAACAAAGGATTATTTTTCAAAGGAAAAAAGGGGTGATTACGATATGTATTGTGTAATCAAAGCAGAAGTTAGATACAAGGAGGAAAACAAAGGTTTAGAAATCGATCAAGGGTTTAGAGATCATTAGTAGTGAAGCGAGATTGATCGTGATCAATAACAGATAAGCAGGTTTGATTGTCAACAACAGAGAAGCGAGACTGATTGTCATTAGCAAGAGGCGAGACTGACTTTCATTAGCAGCGCAGGTTTGACTTTCAACAGCGAGACATGTTTGATCAATACCCAGTATGATCAAAGAAACCAGACGAAGGAAGGGAGAAGATAGACTGCAAGTTTGGATGAACAAGAACGAGGTTTAAGGATTATCTTGATTAGGGGAGTGAATGTTGGAAGATAATAATCAAGACAATCCTAGATCAAGTAGATTAATGTTAATTAGTAAGAAGAATATAAAAGTCAAAATAGAAAAGGTCAAACATGTAAATTAGGTGGGAATTAAATGGTTAGTTATGTAATAACCGTCTATTGTAAGGGTATAAAATACCCATCTTGTACAACATTTTCAGTGTGGAATATCAGTGTGTGTTTGTGTTCTTGTGTTCCACCGAGTAACTGCACATGAATGTGTATACTCATAATCGATGTTCATCCATGATTTATCCTAATCCTACGATCCGAAGGGGCCTCAACATCTTATACCTATCATGTAGATGAGTATAAATATCCGTGTCTTATGAATTGTGAATGTATGTATGTTCCATCGAATCTTTTCTTCTTCTACATAACTAAGAGTGTTTAGTGTATTTTGTGTTTGTGGAGAACAATCAACATCTGTGATAAATCTTCAATTGCTAGCTACGAGTAAACTATTCAAACTAAGCAATAACATATACTTCCATAAAAATCTAAAGGTAAAATCTTAAAATCAAACCTCGAAAGCATATGTTTGATCACCCAAAAGATAGATACCCATGAACACACCTTGAAGATAAATATATGAACAAAATGAATCGATGAATGATGATTGCTGACAATGAATAACACGGAGGAAGAAACACGACAAATCGAGTTGATCTTTCTTGAAGCTTCTTGTAATCGGGTGAAAATCGGTGAAGACAAATTGGATCTGGAATTAGGGTTACGAGTAGCGGACTAGCTAACGACTCAAGGAGGAAAGAATGGTTTTGCAGGTTCAATTCTAAAAGTTCTATATAAAATGTTTAAACTTACAAGCTGATGATGATATATTGAATATATAAAAAAGAAATTAAATTAAAACCTTATTTGGCTCGTTAGGGCTCTATGAGCCTAAACGATCTTAGAGGGCAAAGCTCAAGCTCGTCGAGAAGTTTGCCAGAATGCCAGCCGCCTTCATTCGTTTACACCCATAGCTTTAATAAAAGGACGGATGTTGTTTGTTGGGGCGGTACACAAACGTGACCCCCATTCACCAGTGTGACATCGCCAGACGAGTTTTGGAGTTTTGCCACCCAGACAGCATATGTGATTAATATTCACACGAATCCCCTAGAAACCAAAACATACTTAGATTCCGCATGGAATCCATGAATGCACGGTAACAAAATCACCTATATTTTTACAGAAAAAAACAACCGTACAAATGGGTAAATTACCAGAAATAAAGGAATCATTAATATATTTTCATTGTAACCCGGCCGAGATCAAATTTATCGACCATCAACATCTAAAACAACCTAACCATCTGCCCTTTACCTATTCTTCACCAGCCCTAACCCCCGCCAGCCTCTCGTCCACCATGAGCGGAGGCCGCGATGGGAAAGGCTGCCCACGATGCATTTGCTCTTGTTGTTATCTCCTCGTCCTTCTAATCGCCATTTCAGCTTTTCTCGCTTATTATTTTTACAGCATTGAAAGGCCAAAAGTACCAACATACGACATCCAGTCCTTTAACGTCAAAAGCCTCGATGTCAAGTCCGATTTGAGCCTCAAAACCGAGTTCATGGTCGAGGTTAAGACCACAAACCCAAACAAAAACATTGCATTCATTTACGGTGCTGATAGCAACATCTCCTTGCTTCATAACGACATCATAATATCATCCGGAAAGCTGCCTGCTTTCAAACAAGATCCTGCAAACACAACGGTCTTAGAAATCACATTATCGGGAAGTAGTAAGAACGAGATTGCTAGCCTTCAAGATGATGTGAAAAACCACCACAAAGATGGTGGTGAGATCCATTTGGTGGTTCACGTGAAGGTGCCAGTGAAGGTTTTTGTAGGTAATGTTGGTCTCAAAGAGTTTATGGCATCTGTCTCATGTGATTTGGTAGTTGATAAGCTGGAACTAGGCAAGGCGGCAAAGGTCTTAAAGAATGATTGTGAGCCCGACATGATCTAGAATTTTAAGTTTTTTTGGCGCGGCTCAAACATTTTGAAGCGTGAAACGAAATAAAAATTTGGGGGTTTTCTTCAAATTATATTGTTACAAAACCAACATTTACCTGTGATTCGGACTGAAAATAATAAACTTAAATATATAGTCGAGCTGCGAAAATGTTAGGTGAATCTGTAAAATCAACAAGAATAGTTTCAGTTTTGTTCCTAGATGATGACCTGGACACATATGAAATATTCATAGTTTTAAACATCGTACAAAGACACATACGTGTTGCTACAAACATGCATTTTAAATTTATGCATAGACAGATATAGATTTACTAACTAGAGCTGCACATAGTCACCTATAGGGTTGAAAACTTATTTCATTGTTCTGGTTAGCATGTTTGTTGCACAACATTGCATGCACCCCATCATCCCCCAAAAATTTTTTTCTTCCAACCTACACGATATTGAAAAAAAAGTCTTCAAATAGTCATCAAACCTGCTTAATACTATTATTAGTTATTATATATTAATTACTTAATTATCTGCTGTTGAGTAGTCAAATTACTTAGCATAAATCAAGAAAATATTCCTTTAATTCATCGTTCATCCGCGTATACCTTTGGTTTCGGAATATGAAACCAACAGCCTCAATGGGCCACATCCTATACCAAAAACTATAGGGTGTACAAATATGTTTTCTGAAAATTATAAATAGGTTCGGGTTTCAATAAGAAACAGTTTGTTCAAATCTGGTCAATACCAGTTTGTGTGGAACAAATCTGGAACTTATCCCGAGCGGTTTGGGTTGGTAAAAAAAACTAGTTTTTATTTTTATTTTTTATTTTTATATTTTTTTGTTTTATGAAAAAAATTCAAAGTTAAATAAAATAATATTGCTAAAATTTCACATATGTTTTAATGATAAAAGACTTACAAACTTATAAAAATATTTACAGGTCCTAACATTATTTTTATTTACCAACTAATTTATTCTTTATTTTATTGAATCGTCGGCTCCATAATGTTTTTATTATTTGCCTCCAGAGCCCCAACTATTATGTAAACTAGGTTTTGGCGCTACGCGTTGCCGCGGCTATGCGAATTTTAACGTAACCCTAAACAAAAATCAAAATTAAAATCAAAATGAAGTAAAACACACAAAAACCTCAAATCCATAACACTTGCAGAACCCAAAATATTAAATCAGAGCCCAACAGGAAAGCGATACAGTCCAAAATAAAAAACCAACGAAAATCAAAACCCTGAAAAGAACAAACAAAAGGAAAACCCAAACCTTAATAGCGAGAATCGTTAGAGTATCAATAACGGAAGAAAGAAATCAAGAATTTGGAGAAAGACAACGCCAACAAACCCTATAAACGAACTAAACAAAACACACCTCAAACCTACACCCAAAACAAACCCTATAAAACACCAAAAAAAAAAACCAAACCACCGACCAAAGATATTAATAGTAATAGATAATATTCATCAAACGCGGCTTAATCATCCGTCATGCTTAGTGTCAATCCACCTTCTATCTCGTCCTTGTATATCTCGGTTTTGTATTCAAATTCGCCTTGAAGTGAGGATTTGTCTTGAATTCTTTTTGCCGCTTCCAGATAAATATTCAAGCACATGGACATCTATACTATAGGAGTAGTGAGTCTTGTTCTCCGTAAGAATTTAAGCTTGTCACTAATGGAAAAAAGCAAATTCCGAATCTATCGTAAAAAACTTAGTTTGCTGGTAAATCTCAGGTCATAACGAATATGATCGGAAGTTGATCTTTCTTATCTTTCCACCAAATTAACATATCAAAATTCTTAACATCTTATACACTATAACCGGATTAAAGTCCATCTTACCAAACGTCCTGAGTTTGCTACTCAGGGTGTTATATCATTGTCGTTTGATATTTTCATTTAGTAAAATATTATACAAATCATACATAGGATCATTTGAACTCCTAAAAAATATAACATTTCTTATTTTATCATGAAAGTTTGATAGTGTACCATATTTGGCGACATAGACATCAAACATATTTGATAACTATTGGTAAATATACATTTTGGGGTTTAAATATAAAATGATCGTCATCTAATAAATCTAATCGTATATTATTTTTCCAATGAAGTTTCAATCCACACTATATTTAAAAAACAGAATGACCATAAAAAATTCTTTAACATATTTTTTCAGTTTCTCTTCAATCGATGGTATAATATCAGAAAAATGGTAGTCCTCCAAACGTCAAGTCGTTTGGTTTTCAAGTCACTAAACATATTAGGTTAAGTACTAAAAGAATTGAAATAAACTCTTGATAAATAAATGTTGCGGTAAATAACAATATGCTTCGCCTCAATAATAACCCAACTCGATCGAGGAAATAGTACAACCAGATAACTGTTCAAATGAATATTATGAAACGCTATTATACTATTTTTTTCTTCGATATACTTTTTAAACATATTTCAAGTCGAATTCCATGTTGTAGGTACTTCTGAATTCAGATCTAAACATATGGAATTCGGCTCTTGACAAAATTTTCTAAATAGAGTATATTTATTGTTGGAGTTAAATATATCACGTAACCATATGTTTAGAAACTTGTTTTGTTGGTTCAATAATTTTGAAACCATCTTAATGGTTAAAATTATAATATGTGCAACACATCTATTATGAAAAAAAACACTTTTACAAATCGATAGATATTATAATTTTAGATTTTTGATTGCACATTGACGCATTGCCAAAAAATATTGAAATATATTTAGTTTTAAATTTTCATGTTTTAATAACTTTGTCTAAAAAACATAATAAATTTTCATCGGTGACCACACAACGCAAACATAATCTTACGTTTTATCATTTGCCACAATCGGCTTGTACCTGATAATCGGTGATAGAATGTACGAGTCCGGTGAATAATGTGGAGTAGATCATACATCACAAGTAAAGTTAACAGTGATTCTAAGTTTCGAAATAAGAAATTAATTCACTTTTAGTGTGTTTCACTTTTTAAAACAATCTCTTCTATGAATAGCACGACTTATATTGGTATAACGCGATTGAAGAGTTCGTTTAATGAGACGTGTCAAACGTCCATTGTTAAATTGTTTGAACAATAAGCTTTCTTGAATAACAAAATGTGCTATTTTGCTCCCAAACCACATCAACATTATAAAATCACAAATTTCCTTTGTTTGTCATCGAAGCTTGAGTTCGAGACAATTCACGTGTTAACGCCTTGCAATATTTCATAGAGATGTGGTTTTTCAAAGTTGTATTTGCAACTTCTGAGAATTATTTTTGGAAAACTTGTAATGAACCTTATTTGTACCCCTTGACATTTCATATAAATCATGTAGCGTACCAAAATTTTTGTTCCTCTTTGTAGGAATGACTCTTTCCATCATGTTGCTTGAAGATACATCACAACCAATGAAAAACTAAGCACTTTATGAAACAATCTGACCATAAGAGACCAATGTACAATCACTAATATGTTGTTTAACATTCCATTTCGCTCCATTCTTCCAGGGAATGGTTCTCATTTTAAAGTACTTGGTTTTAGAAACTTCACCATAAAAACACATTCTCAAATGCTTCACCTCAAAAATACTCTTTTCACTCCAAAAATCATCAACAGTCTTATTTCACTAATATATTTTACAATTGATAATTATGTTTCAGTTGAGTAAACCCCTATGGTTTATCCGTGAAGTACATGAAGAGTGGATGGATTTATCATGCCACAATAGCTCAAGCCATCTTTATCCGTTCACGAATCTTGTTTCACCAACCACATTGGCTTACACATTTCATTTGTGGCATGACCAATCAAGATACCTCGATTTACTTTGATTTTCCTATTTTCAATACATTTCTGTCATGTAATAAACGTCCCAAGACACTTGTTTGAAAGTTTTGTTAATTGTCTAAAAATAAAAGGTTACATTTCTCAATGTGTCAATCATGTACCGCTTTACCATTTGACATTTTTGCATTGTGATTGATGGACGTCTCCCGTTATTAGCAAACATGGTTACAAATACTACATAGTGGTTATTTATGACTTTACACATAATACATGAGTTTTCCATCTTAAATCTAGACAAAAACCTTCACCTAATTTGTTAAATTTTACCATTACATAAAAAATCTCACATCACACTCTTATCAAATCATGCCAATGTGATTTAGAGGTGAATTTAACAATAATCAACTTAGGTCATTTGTCGATACCAATGGAATTCAATTCTATCATGTCCACACACATCATAACAAAACAATAAGTTCGAACGCATGATACGTCGTCTTAACGAGGTCAAGCTTCCTCTTATTGCCCATGCATCTATCCTTCTTAAACTTTAGGTTGAGGCACTTCATACCACATGTTATCTTCAAAAGATTCTACCTACTACCTATGTAAAATTCAATACCCTAACCGCAACGTAACATCTACACCAACCATCTTATGGTTATATATGTGTTTTTGGTTGCGCTTACTACCATAAAACATCCTCTACCCATCCACACAAGCTAGCCCGTGTCACCATTGATGAATCTAGTTTCCTATTCATAAAACCATCATCCACCACTCTCTAGACAATGATCTAGCAATTTTACATTTTCGAACTGCTAAACTAAACCAATATTCACCAAAAGCACCTTCAACCATGCATAACACCAACACAATAACACCCACCTCACCAATTAACTCACCTACTCCTCTACTTAATGCACCAACGTCTCTGCTTACATCAGAATATACATCCCCATTTACGGCACCTTAAGGCGCTCCAAAACGACCTACACCACCTTGCCATACTTAATCTTTCCCATCGCTAATACTCTCACACACACTCCCACCCTGACCCCATCTCCACAACACACCATGAACACCCACTCCAAGTTAGGAATTCATAAACTGCATGTTCCACTTAACCTACACACTGCGTAGCCCTATCATATCAGTAATTCCCCATCTAAAGCCCTTATGGATCATTGATGTAACAGAAGAATGGCCAAGAGTATTGGCCTCTAATGGATAATAAGACTTGGCATCTAGTTCCAAGGCTTCCAAATGCAAATATTATCATGTTTATATGGCTATTTAGGCACAAGGTTAATGCAAATTTGTACTTTATGATGATATAAAGCTCGTCTTGCGATTAATAGTAAAAACTAACAAATTAGCATTGATTATGGTGAGACATTCACTCCCATGGTAAAGTTGAAAACCATTTAGATGTTCCTAAGTTTTGTTGTCTCCTAGAGTTCGCCAATTCACCCAATCGATGTTAAAAATGCATTCCTACATAGGAACTTACCGGAGACCATTTCCATGTTCCTATCACCAAGATTTACCAATAAGTATTTTCTTAAACCATGGTTGCAAAATAAATTAATCGCTATACCGGTTGAAACAAGCACCGCGAGCTTGGTATGAACATTGTTTTGTAATATATATTACCAAGCATGGGTTTCGAAAGCATAGTGAGTGATAAGTCCCTTTTTATATATCATAAAGGTAATCAAATTGCTTACTTGTTACAATATGTGGACTCCATTATTCTAACCGAATCTGCTAACACTCTTATTCGATGTGTCATCCAAACATTATCAACTAAATTCCTAATGACTAACCTTGGTGAACTACACCATTTCCTTGGAATTGCAGTGATAAACAAAGGTGGTGGTCTTTTTCTCTCGTAAGCATCTTATGTCACCGGCATCCTTGGAGACAGTGACAAGGCAAATTGCAAACCCACTTTAATCCTGTGCGACACTTCATCAAACCCGAGTTCTTTAAGTGGCCTTGAAATATCAAATGGTTTTTTTTGTATCAACAATGGTTAGGAGCTTTGTAATACTTAGCAATTACACACTTGAACCTCACGCATGCTACTAAAAGATTTTACCTTTTCTTGCACACTCCCCATGAACGTTATATCTAAACCGTGTCATCTTCTATTGGGGGCTTTCCATACTCAAAGATATCAATGTTCGTGTATTGTGTCTTCTGAGGATGCAACTTGGTGTCTTCGGTCATTTAAATGTCAATCTATAATATGACATACGTAACAAAAACGGGTGCTTTGACTTTAACTTTGACCATGAATTTGACATTGCCTTAAAGGTAGACTTTAATTTGGAAAATAAATTAACGTCGATTTGGATTGTGTATAGTACTTTATACATGTGTAGACACGTGATGTACTTGCAATGTATGATTTGGGTCTAGAATGGACTAGTGGAACTTGGACATGGTGACAGTGGACGATCACAAGATTGGACTTAGCACGGTGATTTCATGCTTAGAAATGGACTAAACAATTAAGAAACATAAAACTATAGAATTTATGTTAAAAATGCTATTATAGATGATCACCATTATATTTTACCTAAGTACTAAATAGAATTAAATATTAAATAATTAATATGTCGAATAATAGCTTATTTGAATCATAAAATGCAAGAAGTTCAAAAACATTAAAATTGGACTAAATGCGGATTCGGATGGGACAGAGAATGAGAAAAAAGGGAGAGTTTGTAGATAAAAACAATAAAAGGTGGATAAAAATGGGTTTTAGTTTGTGGGTGGGTGGTAGGTAAGGAGTTAGTAGTCAAAAATAGATTTAAAGTCAACAAAAATCCAAATGAGTCTGTACCCGACGTATAGTAGACCAACCCCCAACGTATCATACGCGGGTGGCGTATTGGCTGGAATATTTTCAAAGTATACGCCGGTAAAAAAATTAATTTGTTTCGTTTTTCATGTACTTATATATATACACTACCCTCGGTTGAACATGCATCATCTCGATGCACAAAATTGAACTAAAAATGTACCTAGAATGTCCACCAGACCTCCCTAACAACGGCTCCATTTTGATGACATTGTCATTTCGGTCATGCAAATACCTAATTAATCTAGGTAGCTAGTGTATGTCAAATATTGTATCCACATGGAGCATATGATTAGAACTATAATTTTATTTGATTTACCTGGCGTAGTTAATTAACTTACCTAAATAAACCGAACTTTAAGAATTGGTTGTTTTGTATTAAACTAATATCAATAAAAAAGACAATTAACTAAGAAAACGAACAAGCATGGAATACGAGATAAGAAACAAACTATTGCTTTTAGGTTTTAAACAGGTAGCACTTTTTGTAACCTAATTTTATTACCTAGTTCAAAAAGCCACATAGACATAACTATTCGGGGTTTGGAAAGTTATATAGACATATTTTTAATTACAATTAGTAAAGAAGGATAATTACAAGCCAAAGGAATCCGGTCATGTTGACCTAATGATACACAACACCGAATAAGAACACGTGCTATGATTTTGTCTCAATAAAAATCAGTTTGTATAATATGAGAACTAGAAAACAAGCAATGGAGAATGATCAACCGACCAATGACTAATGATTGTTAATAGATTTAATGAAGATAAATTTTATCTTCAAAACAAAAGGTAAACACAAACCCTATTCACACGAACACATCCAAATCATTCATGAGTAAAAATAAAATAAACATATTCACATTGTTCGTAAAGTTCATATAGTGAATAGAATACAATTACGTAACCAAAACCTACACCTAATTTTGATCACAAAAAAATTAACCAATCGTGTATTGTAGTATGTACCACCTAAAAAGTAAACAAACGGTGCCGCCTTTTGAACTTTTTGCCGTCAATGTATTTTTTATTTTACGCCTTATACTTCCCTCGTGGCCTCCATTCAACTAATGGCCCAAATATCCATTAAGCATTCACCAATTTTAGACCATGCGTGTTTAATCTGTTACACGCTCACTGGTAATGGAAACGCAAGGATGCGACAAACAGGAACGTTCTAACACATTGGATGTCTAAGAGAATCACTAAAGCATTCTTCGTCAATTGTTCATGACGTCACCCAACACATAAGAACATGTGCCAACTATAGTCAATCCTCTAACTTCATCCCATAATAAACAAGTAAACTGGAAAAAACATGCACAAATACAAACCGAATTAAGTACTGGTCCAACAAGTACAATCCAAACCAAACACAGATACTTCAAAACCCAAATCCGAGTAGTCCATAATTGTCTAATGATCTAATGGGAGCGGTCTTGTTTACGATTCATATTTCCAATCACTTAAGCATTATTGCTTGAAAAACATGCTCTAAAGAGTCAACAAATGTTAGTGGGTTCACAAGTTTATAAGTATAAAATAAGTTATGGTGCGAGTCATGTACGAAATATGTGTGTATGTAAGAGAGCATAGTAGTCATTGAAATCAACATAAGTTCATAATCAGTCCAAATCTTTGGATTATATTCACATATGGGAACACATAGACCATGAAAGTCTAAGCTAGAATACCAACAACAGGGTGTGGTGTCAGCCGTTACTACTAATAATGCCTTTACATGACAATCCAAGATAAATCCAAGTAAAAGTACGCACTTATAAAGGAAAATCTAGACTCGGTCCTGCGACTCAGACGACACACGATAGTCCAAAATTAAATTTTAAATCATGGTATAGACCAAAACCAATGTGCAAACTTTTCCCGCAAGTAAAACATATTAAAAGAGGTGTGAAACTCACCTAGATGATAGCAAAATTCAAGGTCACGACAAGTATAACAAGTAACTATAGATACACAAACGTAATAAAAATTACTATAGGTCAAGAATACCTAATTGGGTGTAATCTTCATAGTCTAGTACTTATTGTCCATCCAAGTTCTTATTTTAATGAAAACAAGATTCATTTCCATTCCAAGTCCAATGCCCAACCTTAAATCCCCAAGCTCATTTAATTTCAGTTTTCAAGTCATTAACGTATACTAAGTCCTTAACGTTCTTTGTTTTAGAATGTTCATATTCTTCAATGTTTTAGAATACCTTATTAAACACAAATACTGACTTGTTTTGGTTATTTACTCTCAAATCTTAAGATACAGGTTTATAAAAATATTTTAGATTGTAGACCTGATTGCACACCACCCTTACATAGGCTGTTTGGGGGTTGAAATGTTGCGTAATAGGCAACGTTTGTAATCTAAGACCTTAAACTAACTTTCAAACAAAGAATCAACTCAATAAGTATGAGGGTGATATGACTCTACAAACACAACCCAAAATTATGCCCGAATTTCACAGCTTTGAACTTTGGTTTTGTTAAGTGTTTGGAGGACCAAACAATTTCAAAATGATGTGAGACAAGTGGTGTTAGTTAGAGTACTCTCTAAGCTTGTTTATAGACAAAACATTTGACCCAACTCCCAAAATGCCTAGTCTCACGATCCAATGCCCAAAATCAAGAACAAAATATTATTGGATGTTTTTAAGGATAGATGCTGAATATGATCAATAACATGATTAAACAATAACTAAATCATCAAAACAAATGGTTTTCTTACCAGAAAACAAATAGATGTACAATGCTTGATCAAAATCCAATCTTGAATGATCCAGCACACCAAAAATCAATGGAATGATGGTGATGATGATAATTTTCGATAATGGTGAAGAAAATTAAAGAAAAATTAAGCGTTGTGGCTAGGGTTTGCAACTTGAGAGAAACTTGAAAGAAAAGTTTCAAAACAAATGAAACAAAACAAGGGGGACTCGGCCACAAACAAGGGAAGGTAAGGGCCCCATTAGCCCATCTCATCTAAGTTCGTCTTGTCCCGATTTACATGTCATCCAATTTTCACGCTTTTAAATATTACACATTAATATGATTCCCACGGACTATTATTCGCTATATAAATTGTTACATCTATATTTTGAACTATATAAAGTCTATTTATTAGACTTTAGACAAAGTACACAAATGTCTGGTTTTTGTTGTGCCTCTGACGTAAATTTTTAATATTTCACATTTTTTTCAATCCATGATCCAGTACAAAGCACATAATTCTCATACTACATCTACTCCGATAAACATCCCATTGTCACCAATTCTAAGCCCACTAGCACATGTTAGGCCCATAATACACAGTTTTACACTTATCGTGTCTAAATGCGTCTAATGTACTAAACACAATTCAAAACATTAGGTCAACTTTCAAATCAAATACCATATTTAGTCAAAGTCAAAGTAATTGTCAACGTATCTGTTTTGGTGACTAATGTCAAATAATTGTAGCCTCTAAAATGGTATAAGCCCTGAGCAAACGAAGTATATTAAACCCTTTTGATTATCTATAAAGAAATGAGCTCAACTCTTTAATTCGATCTTAATGTCCTATGTTTTGTTGTTTTTGGCATTTTGTGTGACAACTAATTCATTTGTTGAATGAATTAAGTTGTTTAGTTTCATTGTTGTGGCAAGATCTTCATGATTAATGACGACCTTCAAGTCTTATTTAACAAACTAGCAAACTTTATTAAAAACATGTGGAGGTGAACTTCTCACATAATGATCAACACATAATATTTTAAAAAATCATCATTTTTTTCTTTTGATTCTAATCAGCAAATTTGAAACAAAGATGTACCAATTTTCTAACATAAAGCATTGAATTGTCGCCAATCCAAACTTTTACTTATAATAGTTTAAAAATAATTAATTTTGAAAAGAGACTAATATATATAAAAGTATATACTGGTAGCATTCAGATGAGACTCTTTTGGATCTGATTGGTACCTAGCACAAACACACACAACAAACATAATGTCAGGTCTACTGGCAGTGAAATACATAAGTGGTCCTATCCTTTATCTATACAATCTTTGATCAACAGATTTTCCTGTAGGATCAGGTACACTCTTATAAATTATTGAGGCAGGTGTTTTGCATGAAGATGTATCAGCAAGATTGTACTTCTTAAATATTTGATGTATATACTTCTCTTGATTGATAAAAATGCCATCTGTTTTTTGATGAACTTGTAGACCAAGGAAGAATGTTAATTCTCCCATTGAACTCAATAGAAACTCATATTTCATCAGCTCTTCAAAGCTTACACATAATCTCTTGTTAGTTGATCCAAATATGTTGTCATCAACATAAATTTGAACATCTAAGAGATCTTGATGTTCTTGTTTGAGAAAGAGAGTCTGATCAATAGTTCCCCTTTTATATCCATGCTTGAGAAAGAAATATGATAATGTTTCATACCACTTTCTTGGTGCTTGATGAAGACCATACAAAGCTTTGTCAAGCTTGTATACCCTGTGAGGGTAATCAGGATCTTCAAAACCAGGAGGTTGAGCTACGTAGACTTCTTCATAAGTTTTCCCATATAAGAAAGCACATTTGACATCCATTTGATAGACAATGAACTTCTTATATGATGCATAAGCTAGGAATACTCTTATGGCTTTAATTCTTGCAACTGGTGCGTCATAGTCTATCCCTTCTTCTTGAGTATATCCCTGTGCAATTAGTCTTGCTTTGTTTCTCACAATTATACCTCTGTCATCTAGTTTATTTTTAAAAAGACACCTTGTGCCAATAGGATGTTGACCTTCAGGTAGATCAACTAGATTCTAGACTTTCTGCTTTCTGAATTGTTGAAGCTCTTCCTGCATAGCTTCAATCCAGCTATTATCTTTTAGTGCAGCTGTGATATTTGGAAGAACAACTTGTGAAAGAAAACAAGAGAAGACACAGATGTTCGCAGCTCCCCCTTGGCTTCTTGTGGTTCTTTCATTAAGATCACTAATGATGTTGTCAATTGGATGTGTCTTATGAATTCTAATTGTTGGAATAGACTCAACTGGAATAGATGATTCCATGTTAGTCAGATGTAGTGATGCAGATGGATTCAGCTGAGATGATGAATTTATGAAGTAGTCAAATTGATCATCACGTTGATCATTGGAAGTTGATGATTTTCCTCATGAGTTGGTACATCAGCTGCATTCTGAATGCCTTCCGTAAGAACTTCTACGGATGGATTTTGTGCTTCCGTAGGAGTTACAGGAACATCTACGGATGGTATTTGTTGAGTTGCTGACATTAACTCTTTGGAATGCAATGGATCATCTACAATGTTTTGAATATCTACTGATGTGGATGGAACATCTGCTAATGCAATATTCACATATCCGGAAGTAGAACACTCATCTGCGGATGCAGAGGTAGCAGCTGCTGATGAAGTGTTTTCATCTGAGGATGTAGATCCATTAGGCTGGTCTTGTGCTGCATCAACTGCATTATGGAGATTATTTGTAGTTCCTTGTTCCATGGTACTTGAAGTGTGTATTCTTGGAGGATCATCAGATAAGGACACTTCATTCACGTTTGGAGGAACAAATGGATAGCATGTATCCGTAGAACCTGCATTATTCAAATAACCAGAGTTAAATGAATCTGTGAGTGCATCTATATCAAACAACCATGATGATCCTTTAACAAATTTAGGAAATAAGGATTCATCAAATGACACATTAGGAGTTTCTTCCATAATGTTTTGTTATGGAATATAAATCCTATATGATTTTGATGTTGAAGAGTATCCAACAAAGAAACCATCATAGGCTTTTTTTTGAAAACTTTCCCAATTGTTCTTTGGTGTTTAAAATAGATGCATGACACCCAAAAGCTCTAAGATATCCTATGTAAGGTTTTCTTTTGAATAAAAGCTCACAAGATGTTTTATTATGTTCTTTGATAATTAATGTCCTATTTTGAACATTGCATGCAGTGTTCACTACTTCAGCCCAAAAGGTGATAGGCAATTGTGAATCAACTAGCATTGTCCTTGCTGCTTAAATGAGAGTTCTATTTCTTCTTTCAACAACTCCATTTTGTTGTGGAGTTCTTGGTGCACTGAATTGCCTTGCAATGCCTTTATTCCTGCAAAAAAGAGTCTAAGACAACATTAACAAATTCAATCCCATTGTCACTCCTGAAAATTTTGATTTTTAAATCAACTTTATTTTCAATCTTAATGACAAACTCCATTAATGTTTCAGATGTTTCACTCTTTTGTTTTAAGAAAAAGACCCATGTGAATCTAGTGAAATCATCCACAACCACCAAACAATATTGCCTTTTTCCAATGCTTATCACATTGGTTGGACCAAAAAGATCCATGTGAAGCAATTTGAGTAGTGTAGTGTTTGTATTGATAATTTTGGATTTATGTGACACTCTATGTTGTTTTTCTTTGTAACATGAAAGACAATGGTTTGAACAATAAAATTCTTTCTTTGGCAGGCCAATGACTAGGTCATTTTTCACCAAATTCATGTTCTTCATGTTGGATTGAACAAGCCTTCTATGCCACAACTAAGATTCATCTTCTGATGACTTAGATTGCAGGCAAGTTTCACTGCTTGTGAGTGCTGTGTTGTTCATATCCAAAAAATATGTGTTTCCTTTTCTTGATGCTTTAAGAAGGATCCAATCTTCTGGAATTGAAAAACCTGGCTTAAGAATGTAACAATTAGTGTTATCAACTAATGTGGTATAATTTTGATCACAAATTTGAGACACACTCGGTAAATTATATTGTAAATTTTCATAATAGTTTACTTTCTCAAATATGAGCACACCATTAGTTACTATTCCTTCACCAACGATTTTACCTCCCTTCTTATCCCCACCAAATGCCACCTAAGAAGCATTTTTATGTTTGAAGTCATGGAGAAGAGAACAGTTTCCTGTCATATTTCTAGAACAACCACTGTCAACATACCACTTGTTGTCAGCTCTCCATGATTGTTCCTGCAAACAAAAGAAATCAATTAGAATTAGGAACCCAAGTCTTAATGATCTTGGGTTTCCCAACAGAGTCTAAAATTGTAACTTCCTCATGAATGAGTTTTGATGTTTCAGTATTAATTTTAGCTTCAATTGATTCATTATGTGTTGGTTGAGGTGAGGATGATTCTGTTGAGGATGAGCTTGTGAAGTTTTGTTCTTGATGCTTAATCCCTTCTTCATGCACCTTTTCTTTGGTTGTCTGCTTCTTTGTTTTTGATGATGAACCTTGATTGTTGAAAGTTTCACCATCCTTTGATTTTGACTGTGGTATATGTGTACCCTTTTCAAAATGATCAAAGAATTTATCATCAGTATTTTCATTCTTATCTGTCAAATCCACCTTTTTGCGAGGTGTTTTGAGTTGCTTATGTGGTTTCTCTTTCTTCAAAGGTTTATCATCAGCAGATGTTTTCTTCTTTGGTTTTTGCAACTTTTGTTTTTGCTGTTGCTTCTTTGCTTTTGAATCTTCTTGACTTTCACTAGATTGAGAGTTTGATTCATCTTGCTCAAATTGTTGCTTTTTTGTGCTCTTTGTCTTGTTTTTCTTGTTGAAATAACATTCTTGTGTGGAATGGTTATTCTTATTACAAATTGCACAATGTTTGTTGAAGTAGCAGTCAGAAGTCATGTGATTGTTCATGTTGCAAATAGAGCAATAACTAAGGAAGTAACAGTCTTCAGTGTTGTGATTCTTCATATCACACCATTTGCAATACTTTTCCTCTGAATCTTGTTAGAATCCACCACTTTCTTCTTTTGATCTCTTTGTGTCTTCAATTAATTTTCTAACTTTACAGTTGATGACTTCTTTCCCTTTCCTGACATGATTTCAAAGGATTCTTGTTTAGCAATTCCTGATTTTTGGTGTTTATGCTTCACCATTTGCTGGTTTGATTTCTTATTGATTGTAGTTTTTTCCCTCCCACAGGTCTTCTACTGATTCAGTAGATTTGGCTTTCAACAGATCTTCTACTGAAGAATGCTTCTTCTTCCGCAGTTATTCTGCTGATAGCTTTTTCCTTCCTTTTTCTACGGAGGATGTGTGCACTTCCTCAGTAGATGCACACTTCTCAATCCTTCCAGTTAATGGTTTTTGTTGATGATGGAGTTCTTGAAGACCTTCATTTAACTGAGTTATTCTCTTTCAAATAGTATTCAACATGTTTCTTTGCTTAGGAGGATATGGCAGCTTGGTTCCTTCAATGACTTTGGAAATGATTGGTTCAAATGACACATTCTTACCAATGTTCAATTCATCCGTACATTCATCATCTTGTTCATCAGAATCATCCAAATCATCATATTCATTAAAAAATTCTGAATCATTTTGTTTGACTTTATCTGATTCAGAAGACTCAGTTTCACTCACCTCAGATTGATTGTTATTAACTTGTTCATTACATTTTGATTCAAACTTGGTGCATGGCACAAAATGTTTTGATAAGCTGCTTGTCATTGTTTCAGGTAAAGATGTATAGTTATCATTCAAAAGAGGTGCTACAACATTATATCCCAACCCATACTTGTTCTTTGATTCAATAGGAGAATTTAATAATTTCTCATATTGCTGAGATGAAAGTTGAAACTTCTGAAGTTTCACTTCAGTTGATGCATGATCAGCCATGGATTTTGTTAAGGAAGTGGTCAGATGTTCAACTTAGGCTTTTAAACTATAATTTTCTGAAACAAGTTTTGCAGGACCGGTGAAGGGTATGCAATTACAACACAACACAATGAGGAGAGTTCCTTAGAACACTTAACAGATCAAATAGGGAACTGATTAACTTATGTGAAAGATGCTAAGAACACAAGTAAAATGAGAGACAGAATAAGATAGCTAACAACACAAGTATTTGGTTTTCAAGAATGTTGTATATTGCTTCTCAAGTTCTTTTACAAATGTTACAAAGCATGAATGAAAAGTTACAAGTACTTGAGATACATATACTACATCCTACAGCCGGCCATACTTTGAAGGCCAGCTGGATACATAAGACTAGACAACTACAAAATCAAATGTAGAGTCAAAAGGAAGATTGCCTTTTGACTAGTGACTATGACATGCCATAGCTCACATCCTAATATATTACAATAAGGATAAAAGTATATAAAGTAGAAAGCACAGACTCAAGACCTCAATGTACAGTTATCAAAAGCATGGACCTTTTCACCAACTCATGTAAGTTGGTGACTAAACTGAGTTGCAGCGGAAAGGTGGTCCAACTTTATGGTAAAGTACATCAAATAAAAGCATGTATCTAAAAGTCTTCGGAAGAAATCTGTCTTCATTCTTTGGCTTCAGAAGACTTTGTCTTTGAAGCTTTGAAAGACTTCACTTTTGGCTTAGTGGTCTTGGCTTCGGAATATTTTACACTTTGAATATTTCTAATGCAAGGTGTAAAACTTGCGAAGCATTTCTACTTCTGTTCTTCAGTGCATGCATGCAGAAAGAATTTGGATGTCTTGGCTGCATCAGACTTATAAGAATCCTTACAAACTCCCCCTAGGCTGATGCTACCAAAACATTTGAAGATCTTCAGGTTTTGTCAGTCCTCATAATGATGATGACCATGCCCTTCTTCATTAGATGGTCATGATCACTTAGACTCTCATAGTATCTTCTCATCTCAAAGAGATCATGCAAAGGTAGGTTGAATAGGTATTGCCATGTGTAGACATCTTCACCACCTTGATCTCTGATCACATGCCATCTCGCTGGATTAGTTATGAAGGTCCAGGATAAGATGGGTCTCTCAGATGCAAGAGGAGCCACTTGGATTGGAGTTGATTGGGCTGCCTCTTCATGCACTTCCTCAAGTTGATCTGACTCAGCCTGAGGTATAGAGGTGGATGATTCAGACTTCTTCTTCTTCTTTGACTTTGGTTTAGAAGCCATCCTCTTCCTCCTCTTTGAGGACTTTAACTGAAAATACTGGTCTGCAGTACCTTGTTGATCAGTCTTGTCTTGCTCAGTTGGGTGTTCCTCCCTCATAGGTTCAGAAGGAGAGTGAGTTTGACCCTGCTGTGGATCAGAAGATGAAGCTTGCTGAGGCTCAACAGGAGGTCCAGGTTGTGTTGTCTCAGGTTGTTCAACCTTAACCTCCACTTCAGGAGGAGCTTGACTTGGAGGGGAGTGTATGTCAATTAGCTCTCCACTTTTGATCTTCTGCTTGATTACCCTAATGTGCTCATCCATTGTAGATAGAGACACAGGGCCAAGTCTCCTTCCAGAGAATCCATACAACTTCAAGTAGCTCATTATCCTTTGTCTGTCAGCAGTCTTCTTCATGCTCTTTTGGATAATGGCTCTTGACTTTGCAGCCTCTTCCCTCATCTTTCTTTTTGTTGCCTTTTGTTCTGTGAGTACTTGAAGTTCAAGCTGTTTGAGATACTCAAACTCAATGTACTCAAAGGACAAGGGAAGAAGTGCAGATGCCTGGTAGAGACCTGTGGCACTCAGGTAGTTGATCATATTTTGCCTATCTGTTTCCTTGTCTACCTGAGGTTCTTGTGTAGCTTCCACAATCTCTTGCACAGGGCTTTCTTGAATTGGGGAGAGAGTAGGGACATGCTTGTATAATCTTTTCTATCTCTTCTCCTCTTTTATTTGGAGAAGTAGCCTTGCATCCTCTGCTTCCTTCATCTCTCTTGACAATTCCATGTCAGCCAGTTCATTAAGTTCCTCAAAGGGGAGAGATATAATCTCATTAATGTCATAGTTCCTGGTCTGCAGGTAAGTAATCCTGACTGCCCTTAACTCATCATCTTGAGTGTTTGGTCTGGGGGCAGCCCTGATTGCAGCTTGTATAAAGCCTGAAGACCCAGAGGAACTTTCTCCCCTTAGCTTCTTCTTCCTCTCTCTCTCTCCTCCTCCTCAATCTCCTTAGGAGTTAGAATCCTTTTCCCTTTGTCACCCACAAACCTTTGTGACATAGGGTGGAGAGAGCTTTGGCCTTCATTGCTTGGTGTAGCATCCATGCTCTAGCCAGAGAGAGGTTGTGATACACCTTCACCAGCAAGTGTTTCACTGAGGGAATGAATTTCTGAAGTAGTTTTTGGTGTGACAGGGCTCTCAGGCTCTATCACTGGGCCTTCAGCCAAGGTTTTTCCTTTAAAGCTAATCTCAGGGTCTGCCTCAAGAACTAGTTGACCAATGACATTACTTGATTGTCTTTGTCTCCTTCTTAGACTGAACTCTTTAGTAATTCTGTCTTGAATCCTTTGTACCAGCCTGTCAGCTTGTCTAGATTGACTTGGGTTGACAAGTGACATGTTGATCAGGTCAAGACCTTCATAGTAGTTCAAGGTCTGAAAGTTGAACACCTCTTGCTGCCCTTGAACTCTTTGAAGAATGAGGGCTCTTCTATTAACATCATACCTCCACCCAATAATGTAATTTGAAGTTCCTTGGGGTGGAGATGACATAGCCCTTGGAATGCTTTCCTTAATGAGACTCTGAATGAAAGAGTCTATAGAGTCCATATCAATGTGAACTTGAGGAAGTTCCTGAGTTTGCACAATTGCAAGTGAGGATGGTGAGTCCTCAATGTCCATACTCCCTGAAGAACTCCTAGGTTTCGTGATTGCAATGACTTTCTCCCCCTTTTTGGTAGCATCACCCTCTTGCATAGGTGAGCTAGGAGTTAGGTCAATCACATTCACAGGTTCTTGTGTTCCTGGTTGAGCTCTCCTTAAAGGTCTCCCAACTAGTTTTTCCCTGAGATAAGATATCTCAAGTTGTTGATCATTGACCCTGTTGTGAAGGGTAGTCACTTGAGATTCAAGATGACTAACCTTAAAGTCTTCATCAGTATAGAATTCAAGGTTGGGAATGGGTTGATTTAAGTCTAAAGGCTGGGGATGGTAACTGTCCCCTGAAGGTTGTTAACTTGAGTGTTGACAATCAGAGTGAAGGCTTAAGGCAGTTGGGCTTGTGAGCTCATCAGGCTAAGCATGAGGAACCTCAGCACTGATTCTTGAAGAGATGGGAGTGGTTTGCTCCTCAGGGGAAGTGGGAGCTCTAGTATCCACTTCCTCCTGTATGGGTGAGTGTATGGCAGCCTGCACAAGCTCAATAGCTTGAGCATGGGTTCA
Organism: Flaveria ramosissima; assembly: GCA_025215565.1. NCBI lineage: Eukaryota > Viridiplantae > Streptophyta > Magnoliopsida > Asterales > Asteraceae > Flaveria > Flaveria ramosissima. Next base: position 18,825,756 of record CM046032.1, on the reverse strand, counting down.
TTTTGATTTTCTTTGGTAGGTGAGGATGATTTGTGGTCTTTTTCGTGGTTGGGAGGTAGAAGGTGTGGGTTCAACACTAGCTTGTTTTGCTAGGTTGTCACCTTGAGAAATAAGCTCTAACATTTTCGGGACAAGGGCTGTTTCTACCCCTGAGAAGCCTACAGTTGGTTTCTTCATGATTTTAAAGATGTCGGGCTTCATCTGTCCCAATTTAAGAATATTACCTATTTCCCTCAACTGTGAGTCCAGTTCACAGTTAAGAATGTATTGGACATATCTAGGAAACATGTAATACTCTAAGGAGTCCAAGTTAGCAAGCAAATTTGTGTAAACAAATTGAGAGTACCTGAACTTGACCCCTTGAACCATTCCATGCACTATGAAGGAGAGATCCTCAGGAATCTGGTCCCACCCTCCATGCTTGTTTGACAAGCTATGGATAACCACATGAAGCAGGTATTTCCACTGGGATGAGACCTTCCCTTTCCTGAAGGTCTTTACAGAGAAATCTCCCTGATAGCCTATCTGCACAAAAGAATGATTAACAGCTTCCTTTGGGAAGCACAACTCACCTTCTTTATCATCCAGCTGTAAATGAGTGTTGATGATGGCCGGAATGATGAAGATTGTCCTCCCTGCACTGTGGCAAACAGTGCCTTCTCCCCATCCATAATGACCTCTTGGTAGGTCTTCCAAAATTCTAGCAGATGATCCTCATAGAGAGTAGGATCAATGGTTAGGGAGGTGAAATAGTTGGATAGAGCCTGAAAACGGCAAACCTCTGAGAAACTATCATCTTTCTCAGAGTTCAACCGAGCAACCTTGTTGTGTTGCCTGTGGAGTTGCATGGAGAAGTCAGGGTTGTTTCTTCGGAAGATATTTCAATGGTTTTTGGGAATTTTGCTTCGGAAGAGATTTAATACTCAGAGTTTTTATTCTAAAAGGAATGAAATCTTCAAGGTAAATTGCTTTCGGAATAAAATTGTTCTTATAAAACATAAAAGTACTTAAGTTGATTTTAAGCTTCGGAAGATATTTTAGAAATTTCTTCCAAGGGTAAAATTACTGAAGTAGTTATTTGTTTACTAAGACATAAATTTCTTCCAAAGGTAATTTTAAATCTTCCGAAAAGTAAAGAGATCAAAATTTTCAAAAATCTAAGAAATGTCTTTTGAAAAGATTTTCTTCCAAAGAGAACAAGGGCTTATGAAGGTGATTAAATAGACAAATTAGGACACAAAGGTTTTAGAAATAATATGATTAAGTTTTTAAGAAAATCTATTCAAAGTTAATCATCCCAATAGCTGATACAAGATATTTATATCTTTGTTCATCAAAAGCTTTGGTGAACAGATCAACATATTGTTCATTTGTGTTAACTTTGACTAGTTTGATTAATCTCCCTTTTCAAAGTTATCTGTAATCAAATGATACCTGATATTGATATGCTTTGTTCTTGAGTGCTACATAGGCTATTCTGTGATTGAGATAGCACTGTTGTTGTCTATGTGGATGGGAGTCTCCTTGAAGTTGAATCCATAGTCCAGCATCTGATTTTGAATCCAAAGCACTTGAGCACAACAGTTTGCAGCAACAATGTATTCAGCCTCAACAGTTGATGCAGACACACAAGATTGTTTCTTACATTGCCAAGAGACTATCCTTCCACCAAGAAATTGACATCCCCCTAATGTTGACTTTGCATTCATGTTGCAACAACCATAGTCACTATCTGTATAAGCATACAGCTTAAAGTCAGAATTCTTTGGATACCAAAGGCCAAGTGATGGAGCACCTTTGAGATATATTAAGATTCTTTTGATAGTGATCAGGTGTGACATCTTGGGGTTAGCTTATATCTTGTACAAATGCATGTAGCAAACATGATATCAGGCCTCCTAGCTGTGAGGTACATAAGAGACCCAATCATTGCCCTGTAGAGATGTTCATCAACACACTCCCCCTCAAGATCAGGTCAAAGGGAGTGGTTCATGGCTATGGGTGTCTTAGCAACCTTACAATCAGTCATGTTGAACCTTTTATGTATGTCTTGTACATACTTTGACTGACTTATGAAGATGCCATTGTCAACTTGCTTCACTTAAATTCCTAGAAAGAAATTGAGTTCCCCCATGGCACTCATTTCAAACCTGTCCTTCATCAGCTTCTCAAAGTCTTTGTAGAGCTTTGGATTAGTTGACCCAAAGATAATATCATCTACATATACTTGAACTAGCATTATGTCATTTCCTGTTCCTTTAATGAAGAGAGTTCCATAGTTGACCCAAAGATAATATCATCTACATATACTTGAACTAGCATTATGTCATTTCCTGTTCCTTTGATGAAGAGAGTTCCATCAATAGTACCCCTTTTGAATCCATGCTGACAGAGATACTTAGATAGAGTCTCATACCACTTCCTTGGAGCTTAGTGCAGCCCATAAAGAGCTTTATCAAGCCTGTAGACATAATCAGGATGATCATGATCTGCAAACCCAGGTGGTTGTCTGACATACACCTCTTCATCAATCACTCCATAGAGAAAAGCACACTTGGCATCAAGTTGGTAGACCTTAAAGTTCTTGGATGCAGCAAAAGCTAGGAATATCCTAACAGTTTCAAGTCTTGCTACAGGATCAAAAACATTTGTGTAGTCAATTCCTTCTTCTTGAGTATACCCTTGAACAACTAGTCTTGCCTTGTTCTTGATGACAAGTCCTCTATCATCCTTCTTATTCCTGAACACCCATTTGGTTCCTATGGTCGTCTTCCCTTGAGGAAGAGGACATATATTCCAAACCTTTTGCCTTTTGAATTGAAGTAGCTCCTCTTGCATAGCTTAAACCCAACTTCCATCCTTTAGAGCCACATTAATTTTCTTTGGCTCTATCTGGGACAAGAAACAAGAGTGAAGACAAATATTTGCAATGGGTTTGTCCTCTTGTTCTCACCCCTGAATCAACATCTCCAGTGATGTTTGTGGTAGGATGAGACTTGTGGATCCTTAGTTGAGGGATCACAACAAGTTACTTAGACAGATCTAAATTTGAGAAATTCTGATCTAGCAAGGAGGATTCACCCTCCATATCAGCACACTTATCAAGATTGACTTGATCCAATGAGTGAGTGACATCATTGATGTTGTCTTCAATGGAGTGGTTATCAGCATCAAGGAATTCCTGATCACTTTCACCACCATCATTTTCTCCAACATTTGAAGCTCCTTCATCTGAGTTTTGTGCCTCTAAGCTGGAATTTGAAGGCACCCCAGAAGCAGGATTTGTCATTGATGTGCTGGTAGAAGCTTCATTTGCAGGATTGGTTACCACTGGAGCTGAAGATGTGTAGCTTGAAGGTCTTCTTAGCTCAAATCTTGGGTTAGGATCACCTGTAGGTAGTATATCTGTGGAACCTGAAACATGCTCATAAGATTTGTTAAAACAGTTGGTAACTAAATCATGATCAAACTGCCAATCCGGACCAAAACCTTCCACACTGGGAGTGTGCTCATTGAAAGTCACATTGGCTGACTCCTCAACTACTCTAGTTCTGAGATTGTATACTCTATAAGCTTTAGCTTGAGAAGAATATCCAATAAAATGTCCATCATCTGATTTCTCACCAAACTTGGCAATTTGATCTTTCGTATTCAAGATGGTGCAAGGACATCCAAATGACCTGAGAAAACCAATGAAAGGTTTTCTCTTGTGCCAAAGTTCATAAAGAGTCTTACCATGTGTCTTAACCACTAAAACTCTATATTGCACATAGCAAGCAGTGTTCACTGCCTCTGCCCAGAAGGTGATGGGCAGCTTAGAGTCAAACAACATAGTTCTTGCAGCTTCAATTAGTGTCCTGTTTGTCCTTTCAGCAACACCATTTTGCTGAGGAGTCCTGGGAGCACTATATTGTCTTGTAATACCTTTTTCATCACAAAATGTATCAAGGATTTGATTCTTGAATTCAGTTCCTTGATCACATCTTATGGTTTTGACCTTGTGATCACATTGATTCTCAATCTTTAAGATGAAATTCTTTAGAATCTCAGGGGTCTCATCCTTAGTTCTAAGAAAGAAGACCCAAGTGAATCTTGTAAAGTCATCTGTGATCACCAAATGATAAGAGGTCCTTCCTAGACTCATTACACTGGTGGGGCCAAAGAGATCCACATGTAATAAGTGTAGGTGTTAGGACCTGGTATTTGAACGAAATACCGAATGATTAACGTGTAAACCAAACCAAATAGTGCGGAATCCTATTTGATTGGCGATCCAATCAGTGAGAACGCACGTAGAATCAATAAAGTATTGAATCAAACGTTAAGAATCGATTAGGAATCGATCTACAGCGTTCTATGAACTTGGAGTATGAACTTGGAGGCTTCTAGATGGCTAGGGTACGTCTGGAGTCGAAATAGAATGAATTCTTACGTTTTTCCACGAATTGGGTGGTATTTATAGGTTAGTGTTGTTCATTCAGGCGACTGGACCATAAGTATGGTTCAGTCGTGCGATTGAACCATGCGGTTGATCCATCCGCACGACTGAGTGTTCAGTCGTGCGACTGAGCCAATCTTATGTTACAATCATACGACTGATCCAGTCTCCTGGTTCAGTCGTGCGACTGAGTCATTCGTATGAAGTTATTCATGCGTATGGTCCATTCGCATGGGCCATTCGCATGAGAAGTTCATTTTGTTAAGTTTGAATGTATTAATTAATATAACATTATGTGTAACAATTCAAACAATCACAAACCTATTTAACCAATTCATCATCGACTCATTAATGAAATATTAAATATTATTGTTAGGTCTAGAATCAGTAGATCTAGTCATTATGTATAGGCTTAGTACTTGAATTAATATCTGTAATGAACTTTTGTATTTCATTATTGTGTATGCATTAAATATATAGGTTAACCCATTTATATATGTGTTGATTTATGTATGGTTGCAGGTACAAACATAATACTTGGTCAATTACTGAAATTGATCAAGTGTAAGAAACATCTACGGATGAACATTTCGTTCTTCCGTAGATATATATTTTACAAGTAACAAAACATCCGAAGATCATCTACGGATGAACAAGTCAACTGGAGTTCCAAGTGAATTTCAAGAAATGCTGCGGAAGAACAAAACATCTGCGGAAGAACAAAACATCTGCGGAAGACAATATTTCTGCGGAGTCCAAACACTTGCATAATACAAGTGTTACAAGTCAACAAGTCAACAAGTCAACAAGGCGGTTATTCAAATCCCGAGAAATCCGATGATTCCTTATCAGAAACAAATCAAATCCCAAGAGATCCGGTGTTTCCTATAACTGAAATATCTTTGTCTATAAATATGGATTCTAGGTTTCGATTCAAAGACGATTGATTCAGACGATTGATTGATTGATCACAGCAATAGCAATACAACAATCATCAAAAGTCTTTCGATCATCAAAACATATACAACATCATAGCATTTATTGATATCGTACATTCATTCTTTTGTAATCATCAACACAGTATAATAAAATATTGATTAATCATTAATTGTGTTTTGTTTCGTGTGTTCTTGATATTTCATTGATATTGAAAATTACTTAAATACAATTAAACCAAATCAACGTTAATTCCGCTAACGTTGACTTGACATCGATTCACACTGATAATTCCTGTTGACGATCCTTGGATTCACAGTATTATAGATCACAAACAACCAATATCATTTCATTAACATTCCAAACATTACATCAGTATTAGACAAACAAGATCTATTACATTCATATCTTGATCTAGGTACGTACATGTATCAACAAACTCCCCCTTGGACCTAAACAAAAAAAAAAAACGAGGGAGAAGGAGTGGATATCTCTGATACCACTTGTTAGGACCTGGTATTTAAATGAAATACCGAATGATTAACGTGTAAACCAAACCAAATAGTGCGGAATCCTATTTGATTGGCGATCCAATCAGTGAGAACGCACGTAGAATCAATAAAGTATTGAATCAAACGTTAAGAATCGATTAGGAATCGATCTACAACGTTCTATGAACTTGGAGTATGAACTTGGAGGCTTCTGGACGGCTAGGGTACGTCTGGAGTCGAAATAGAATGAATGCTTACGTTTTTCCACGAATTGGGTGGTATTTATAGGTTAGTGTTGTTCATTCGGGCGACTGAACCATAAGTATGGTTCAGTCGTGCGATTGAACCATGCGGTTGATCCATCCGCACAACTGAGTGTTCAGTCGTGCGACTGAGCCAATCTTATGTTACAATCATACGACTGATCCAGTCTCCTGGTTCAGTCGTGCGACTGAGTCATTCGTATGAAGTTATTCATGCGTATGGTCCATTCGCATGGGCCATTCGCATGAGAACTTCATTTTGTTAAGTTTAAATGTATTAATTAATATAACATTATGTGTAACAATTCAAACAATCACAAACCTATTTAACCAATTCATCATCGACTCATTAATGAAATATTAAACATTATAGATCACAAACAACCAATATCATTTCATTAACATTCCAAACATTACATCAGTATCAGACAAACAAGATCTATTACATTCATATCCTGATCTAGGTACATACATGTATCAACAGTAGGGGATTAATAATGGAACTTCTTTCCTTTGGCTTGTGAGATACGTTGTGTTGCTTCCCCTTCAGGCATGCAACACAGTGGTCATCACTTGTAAACTCTCTCTTTGGTATTCTAGTTACCAAATCATTCTTAATTAATTTATTCATATTTTTAAAGTTTATATGGCACCTTCTTTTATGCTAGAGAAAAGACTCATCACTATTTGGTTTAGATAGAAAGCATGAAACTTCTCCCGAGGGAGATGTTTCTTGCAAATCCATCTTGTACATGTTTCCTTTCCTGGGGGCTCTGAGCTGGATGTGCTCATGAGGAATAATGTGTCCATTGTCTAGGAAGAGAGGACATAAACTTCCTTAAAATGTCCTTGTTCTCAAGAGTTACTCCAACATCCATTAGAGTATCCATAATCTCAACATACCTGAAGTATTGTTGAGTCATGGTTTCACCTACCTTGAAGGTGAAGTTTTCAAACTACTGCTTCAGGAGATCCTTCTTGTTCTCCTTTACTTCAGTGGACCCCTCATACATCAGCTTCAGTGCTTCCATAGTGTCTTGGCAGTTTTGCACTTCTTGAAGCCTCTGTAGATGGAGTTTGGAACAACAGTTTAAGGGGCTGTCATGGCCTTCTGATCAATCTCTATTCTCTCCCTGTCTTCTTCAGATGTAATCAGCCACAGCCTTTGGAATCATACCATCACCAGTAGCAGAAGTGGTGCTTGGTATGTAAGGTCCTTCAACAACAGAGTCCCACATCCTGGAGTCTTGAGACTTGATGAAGCCTTCCATTCTTTGACACCAAGTATCAAAGTCTTCAGGAGTGATAAGTGGAGACTTTGTCATAATTCCAGTTTCCATATCAGCTTTGGTAACAGCTGCCATTTGAGTTGTTAAGTATTTTGTGTAAGTGAGGGTCTTAAGATGGTGAGATCATATATCAAGAGCCTGGAAAGCTCTGATACCAAATGCAGGACCGATGAAGGGTATGCAATTACAACACAACAACACAATGAAGAGAGTTCCTTAGAACACTTAATAGATCAAATAGGGAACTGGTAACTTATGTAAAAGATGCTAAGAACATAAGTAAAATGAGATACAAAACAAGATAGCGAACAACATAAGTATATGGTTTTCAAGAATGCTGTATATTGCTTCTCAAGTTCTTTTACAAATGTTACAAAGCATGAATGGAAAGTTACAAGTACTTGAGATACATATACTACATCCTACAGCCGGCCATACTTTGAAGGCCAGCTGGATACATAAGACTAGACAACTACAAAATCAAATGTAGAGTCAAAAGGTAGATTGCCTTTTGACTAGTGACTATGACATGCCATAGCTCACATCCTAATATATTACAAAAGAATAAAAGTACATAAAGTAGAAAGCACAGATTCAAGACCTTAATGTACAGTTACCAAAAGCATGGACCTTTTCACCAACTCATGTAAGTTGGTGACTAAACAGAGTTGCAGCGGAAAGGTGGTCCAGCTTTATGATAAAGTACATCAGACAAAAGCATGTCTCCAAAAGTCTTCGGAAGAAATCTGTCTTCACTCATTGGCTTCGGAAGACTTTGTCTTTGAAGCTTTAGAAGACTTCACTTTTGGCTTCGGAAGATTTTACACTTAGAATATTTCTAATGCAAGGTGTAAAACTTCCGAAGCATTTCTACTTCAGTTCTTCAGTGCATGCATGCAGAAAGACTTTGGATGTTTTGGCTGCATAAGACTTATAGGAATCCTTACAAGTTTATCTAAATCTTTCTGTAAAGAGTTAATTTTGATTTGATATATTTTATGTTCTCTTACATGAGATTCATTCAAAATCATTGTTTCTTTTACTTTATCAGCCAATTGTTGAGCATGGACTCTATATCTTTCAACTTACTCAACACATACTGATGAACACAATCTATCTCTTACCTCTTTAGCCATTGGAGGAACTTTGTTCTCCATGTGATCAAAGCTTGATTTTCTTCCAAAACATCCTTCTCATACATGCTCCAGTCACAGGTTCCATCTTGAAGAATAATTAGCCCAGTTTCTTTACCGTTACTTGGCCCTATTGATGCATTTGTGGCTGGTGGGGATGAGTTGGTTAGTTTTGGTTGTCTAAAAGATCTTTGAGATGTTGTTGGTTGATGAGTGTGCTGCTGATGATACTGATGTTGCTGATGTTCTCTCATGTCGATACTTGATTGTTGATTACATTCTCTAGAGAAGTGCCCATAGAGATTGCATTTGAAGCATCTTACTTTTGACTTATCAACACCAATCTTTGATGTTTTGCTTGCTGCAACCAAATTTTTGTTTCTTCTCAAATATTGCTTGGCTCTATAAGAAATCATAGCCATTTGCCATTGAAGATCCATCTCTTCTACCACATCTGGATGTAGTTCTTCCAAATCTCGTTGACAGATGTTCGCAGGTGTTAAAGTGCTTCCCAAGTAAGCTTGAAAGCTTGAACTGAAAGCTGCAAAGGCTACTTTTTGTTCTTCAGAGTCCAGAATCATAGTGATGGGCTCTACTTGATTGTTTTTAGATGAAGACTTTGCTGATGATGAAGATGTGTCTTTTCTTTCTTCAGGTCTTCTCTTTTCTTTTCCTGATTTACTTTGAGAAGATTTCTTAGAAGGCTTTAAAGCATAAAAACTTACTTCTTCTTCATCTTCACTCAAAGTACAAGAGTTGTCACCATCATTGTTGGAAATAAAAGCACTTTCAGCACTTTTAGTTTCTTTGAAATGATAAGATGTGACTTGTGTTCTCACACTCTTGTTTCTTGACTTTTCATCCATTTCAAGATCTTCAACTTTAGCTACCAATGTATCTAAACCAGTTACGTTGAGATCAATGGTGTTCTTGAACATGGAGACAGTTTGCTTCCAACTTTCAGGCAAAGTATGGAGCATCTTTTTGTTTAATTCCTCATTTGTATACTTCAACTCCATGATGTTCATCTCGGATACTAATTTCATGAACCTATGGAGTTGTTGAGGTATTGATTCACCCTCTATATGATGAAACGTTTCATATTGTGAGTGAAGAGTATCCTTCTTAATGCTTCTGATTTCATCACTCCCTTCACAGAGTGTATGAAGTATCTTCCACAAGGAATTTGCTGTTTTATAATTCTCACACCTAATTAATATTTCTTCAGGTAAAGCCATACTAAGCAGACTGTATGCTCTAATATCAACTTTAGCCTTTTTGACATCATGAGGTGAAAGATCTTTCGTACTTATGGGTTGATTATTGTCATTATAATCCGCCCCAAGAGCAGGTGGAATATAAAGACCCTCAGTTATTGATACCCACAAGTCAGAATCAGTGTAATTCGCATGATTCCTGAACTTCATTTTCCAGGATTTAAAATCCGCTTTTGTTTCCAACTTTGGAGGTTGGTATGATGATCCACCGACAAAGTTACTCATTTTAGTTAAAGTATTAGAGTTCAACTAAAACAAAGTTTCTTTTGAGTAATGAACTAATTAATGACGAAACTTAATTAATGAATAATTAAGTGATTAAGGTCACAAATCAGTCAATCCTTTTAATGGTAATTAATATCAAATCAAGGATTTTGTTAATATATTTGTTCAATTGATTTGAACAATTGATGAATATCAATCAATAACGCAGATCTATGATTCAATTAATGTGAATATAGATCTAAGTTAACCGAGCAATGAAACAGTACTCGCTGAAAGAAAAATCACCGTGTTATTGTTTTTAAAAATTGATTCACGCCAAAACAATTTTGCTTAAAAACAATAGATCCAATCAGAAAACTGATAAATCTAATGAAATAAGCAATTAATTAAACGTTTCTAACACTGATAGATCAATCGATCTAAATCAATGAGCACTTGGCTCTGATACCACCTGTGAATCCAAGGATCGAAACATGAATTATCAGGTTAGATTGAATGAATAGTGATCGCGGAATTATCATTACACGTTGTTTAATTGATTAATTATTGAAAATCAAAACCAATGAATATTAACGACAAACACTCAATGATATCAACATAATAAATAAACGAACAAGATTTGATTCAAAAGTATTTCATTAAAACTTGTTAATAGTTATAGATGAAACAAATAATGAATGCTATAACAATAATTGCTTTGAACCTGTTGAGGTTTATGATGTATTGATGTGACGACTGCTAGGGTTTTGTGTTTGATTGTGTGAATTGATGTGATGGTTGTTATTGCTTGTGTTGCCATCTATTCCTCGTCACTTGATATGGAACCTAGGATTCATATTTATAGACACGCGTGTTTCTGTTAAGGAAACATCGAATCTCTTGGAATTCGTGATTGACTTGTTGACTTGAAATACTTGTATCAATCAAGTACAAGTGTTTGGTCTTCCGCAGCAAAGTTGTCTTCCGCAGGAGTCTTCACTTGAAGTCTTCATTGTATTGTTGTTCATCCGTGGATCTTTGATCTCTTCAGACTTGTCTGCATTGGGGTTCTTTAGTAGGAATTCCTCGGATGCATTGCACATCTACGGAAGAACAAATTTGTTCATCCGTAGATGTATCTTACACTTAGTCAATTTCGAAATTGACTAAGTCCAATGTTTGATCCTGCAATCATACATACAAATAAACACACATATATGGGTTAACCTATATACATAATGCATACATCATAATAATGAATTACAAATATTCATTACAATTATCAATCAAGTTCTAAGCCTATACAAAATGATCTAGATCTATCATTCCTAGATCTAACATGGTGTCACTTGTTTGGGAAATGGCTTCAGTAGGTGGAGAATCTGGTAAGTTAATCAAAGGGGTTGGAGGTTGGGAAAATGTTTCTTGTTGAGGTGATGGCTTAGGTGATATCGGAAGAGTGTGATCTGAAGATATTGGTTCAGTAGTAGCTGTGTTAAGTGATGATTGTGAAAAGGTAGGGGAGATAGGATGTGTATGCTCACTGGGTGGTGATTTTATGTGAAATGGTGGTGTTTCCACACTGGTTAGGCACAGGTGATGGTGGAGTTTGGTGGATATGGTTAGGAGATATGGGTTCTTCTTGTTGTGTTGCATCAAGAGAATCAGTAGATGATACTTCTTCTTGTTGATGCTCAATAAACATTAGCTCTTCAGGAAGGTTTGCATTTTCATTCAACACATGAGCAAACATTTCCATATTAGCTCGTTGATATTGCCCACTTATTTTGTTCAATACAGATCTCCCAAGGTGTGATTGCACAAGCACTTCACCTTCCTACATTGGACAACAGAGCATTGTATATCAGCTGAATAAATCTTGGGAACATATAAATCTTTTCTTCCTTTTGCACCCTTATATGATTACATAAGCATCCAAGAATGTATCTAGCATAGTTATATCTCTTTCCTTCAAATACTCCAATGATACCCGAAGATATATGCTTAGAAAATCTATCAAGCCCAGATTTATGTTTGACATACATTTTAGATATGTGTGACACAAAAACCTATAAGGTTTCCACAACCTTCCCATTTTGATTTCTTTGTTATTATAGTCTCCATCATAACCCATTAGGTGAAATATCCACTGAATGTAATCATGATCAAATACATCAGGATGACCTTGTTCTTGTTCACCCAATTGTAACACCCTTCTGATGGTCAGTTCATCAACCCTTAATTCTTCATTTCTTATAAAGGCATAAATCACATTTTCATCATCCTCCTCTTGAATCCTTTCCGAATTACCGAAATCTATCATGTGTGATTGATAGATTGTAGCCTCCGCAGATAGAGCACAAGAGATTCTGGATCTTCGCAAATATCAGATAATGTCTGTGCGTCCTTCTGACACTAGATCTTCAGGATTTAGAAATGCACAAATGTTATGATCTTTCGCAAATCTATTAACCATCTGCATTGTTAACAAAGTCATTAATACACAAAAGATAAAAAATTCAAAGCAAAATATATGAAGTTGAAGAGTTTCGGACTCAAATAATGGTGTCAATGATGATTTACCTTAATAGAGTTGATCAAAGAATGCTATATTGATGAAATTTTAAGGATTAATGATGTGCGGAGATAATAATTCAAATGTTGGCAGATTGAGGGGTTTTGAGATGAGCGAGTTTTTTTAGGTCTGAAAAAGTGAAAACGTGTAATGAAGATGACAATGGTCAAAGACATCATTTATACCCGCGGACTTATTAATTTCATTTATTTATTGTTGTGGGACCCTCAACCCTTTACCCTTCCGTGGAAGTTTGTTCTTCCGTAGATCATCTACGGAAGACAAACTTTGCCGATTTTCTCCGTAATCAATATACGGAAAGCAATTTGTTAAAGTATAAACACATCAGTAGGATACCAATCTACGGAAGGTCAAACCTTGTGTTTTTATACTAGAACCTCTGTTGAAGGACAGATGTTATTCACAATGATTCTTGCCCTTTTGTAATTTAATCACTTTATGCTGCATGATTCTAACATACTGTTAGATCATTTGATGATTGTTGTTGGACCTTGTTGATTTTGCTTATTGGAAAAATATGCAAAAGATTTATTTGATTTGTAAAACTTCAAGTATCCTGCAGCCAAGTTAGTGCTCAAGTGCCAATTTTCTTCATTTGAAGTGTGAAAAACTCAGATTTCATGCTAATTACGTACTCCCCCTAAATTTGTGATTAATCATGAACTTATGCATTTATCAGAAATTTATTAAGAGAATAGCTTGTCCAACAAAAGAAAACTTGAAAGAACATAATCCAAAATCTTTTTGTATTATTTCTTATAAACAAAAATGAAACATAACATATGTACAAGCATTTATAATCATATTAAGGGATCATACTATGACACTAAGCAACTTCCTGTATCAATTTGTTTGATGATAGTAGACATGGATCTAGTGCTGATTGCAAGTATTATGTTCCACATAAATTCAAGCAAGAGTATATGTTCAACTATGCATGTTGTTTATCATGTTTTGATGTTGATTAAAGATAGACAAATGTGGACTCCACATTCAATTCACATTAGAGTTTGTCCTCCGTTTATGAGTCAATTCATCACTTTTTCACACTTAAAACTATGTGCTTTAAGTTATAAGCTCTATCTTAACATTTCTATGAAATCTTATTAATGCTTTGTGCATATGCTCTTTGACATAATATACTGTTGATCACATTGGATTCTTTTAGAGCTGTTCATTTTTGAAACTTTTGATAAGCATCAGGTCACCGGGTCTTTACTAACATAAAACAGAGGTGCCATGAACCCAGGTCTTTGTTTATCACATCATGATAAGACTTACTTGCTTGTTCTCAAAATGGAATTGCCCACAATTAGTCACCTTGGCATTATGTTATGCATGGACTTTGTTTATTTTTCACTCAAGCTAAACCTACCCACATATCAAAGCACTTATGATCAATCTTTATTGGAATTTAAAAGCTCATGCAAGAAACAAAGGTATAGTGTACTATCATTTCCCATGAGATGAAATGCTATACAAGAAAACATATTAAATAAGACAATATTTTTGTATTTTTATTTGTGTTATGAATGTTTCTGGATTTTTTATATGAATATGTACATGGACAGAACATGCTTTTCTTTTTTATGATGATTAATCTACGTTGATCATGCCTAAAGACTCAATAAGGAAATTAAATCTTATTGAATCAAAGGCTTTAGTGAATAAATCAGTAAATTGATTTGTTTTATCCACTTTAATCAATTTAACTAAACCTTTTTCTTAGCAATCTCTCAGAAAATGGTATCTGATTTCTATGTGTTTTGTTTTACTATGTTGCATTGGATTAGCAGTGATGAACATAGCAAATGAGTTATCTATGTGAATTGGTGTTTGAAGAAACTTGTAACCATAATCAAGTAATTGGTTTTGCAACCATGAAACTTGAGAGCAACCAACTGAAGCAGCAATGTACTCGGCCTCAGCTGTGGAACTGATACATTTGTTTTCTTTTTGCGCTGCCAAGAAACTAGTCTTGGTCCTTAGAATTGACATACACTAGTTGTGTATTTTCTATTGTTGTTACACCCTCCCAAGTTACTATCTGAATATGAGTAGAGGTTGAAGTCTCCTTCTTTGGGATACCAAAGCCCAAGAGTTGGCTTCCCTTTGAGGTATCTGAAGATCCTCTTAACAACATTCAAGTTGGACTCCTTAGGGTCCGATTGGTACCTAGTACAAACACACATAGCAAACATTTTGTCAGGTCTACTGGCAGTTAAATACATCAAGGATCCTATCATAGAACTATATAATCTTTGATCAACTGATTTTTCTTTAGGATCAGGTACAATCTTGTCTATTGTTGAAGCTGTAGTTTTGCATGAAGAAGAATCAGCAAGGTTGTACTTCTTCAAGATTTGATGCACATACTTCTCCTAATTGATGAATGTTCTATTTGAATTCTGATGAACTTGTAAACCAAGAAAGAATGACAGTTCTCCCATGGAGCTCATTTGAAATTCAGATTTCATCAAAGTATCAAAGTCTGGACAAAGTCTCCTGTTTGTTGATCCAAATATGATATCGTCCACATATATTTGGAGAACCAAGAGGTCTTGATGTTCATGTTTGAGGAAGAGAGTCTGATCAATTGTGCCCCATTTGTAACCATATTTGAGTAAAAAAGATGATAATGTTTCATACCACTTTCTTGGGGCCAGATGAATACCATACAAAGCTTTGTCATGTCACGCCCTCAAAATCCACGTGCGGGGTTTCACCGCGAGGCGAGTGAACAAATCAGGATCACAGTCACTAGTTACTCAGAACGACACTATATGCCACATTTAAAATTAAACCAACCAAAATCCAAACTTTAAAACTATGCAGAAGCGTTTTGCAAATAAGACAAACCCAAAGTAATAAAATACAATTTGGCAAAACACGCGCCAACCCAATATTTAAACTCATAAGTAAAAACCATGTATTATATTCTAATATGAGGTCTTAGAATGCATGAAGGACCCGTAATGTGCTCCTATTGGCAACCCGAGTTAACGACCTGAGAAAAGCATACTAAAAGTGTCAACACAATGGTTGGTGAGTTTAAGAGGTTGCGTTTAACATAAACAATAATAATTGTATAACATAAGAAGTGCATTGAAATAGATAACTAGTCTATATTCATAAGTAATAACCATAGTGATTTCGCGATCGAAGCTGACTGTGTTGCGTTTGTTGCCTGCCGTCACGACTTACCAAGTCTTGACGATGTTTAACAATATTGCATCCGTTTGACCTCGAGTCGCACATGTGGGGCTTGTCAAACCAGTAGTACTACCCAAGATTTCCCGCTAGTTACAATTATTAATGATCCGAAAGTGTGAGGAATTTCAAGGTATAACACTATGTTACACTATACACAACTTATAATACTAATAAAGCATTTATAAACGAGTATGCTATCTCTCCTAAAAGGGAGTGAATAAAAGTGTGGGGCATGAACTCACCTAGTGCGCAAACGAACGATAACAAAAGCTAACAACGGACGAAAAGACAACCCTTCATAAGTTACATAGAACACGCAAGTACATAAGTACATGTACACAGAAAGCTTAACAACCCTAGGTGCTTAATAAACACATTCACCCAAGGTTTTGGAAAACAAGACTCATTTAACCTAGTTGACCCGTTGGTGACATGTTAATTAAAATCTATTAATCAAGCGTTTCAACTTATCGCACATGATTATCAAACAACTATTCACATACATCACATCATCAACCTCTTGTTCTATCAAGATCATCATACTACCTTAGATTATCATACAACTCATGCGAATCTCAAACAATCAACATGCTCATCACAAATATAAATACATCCCAACTAATAATTCATACATGGAGACTAATCATGCACTACATGCCATGTGAAGCCACTCACGACTTCACATCCTAAACCCTGTCAATCCTACTAAGTAGGGGCCTCAGATTCGCACACATGTATAACAATCATAATCACATTAATCAACAGGATTCATAATAACCAACATACACAACAATGAGTTATCACAATCCCGAACATGGTTCCATAATCACCTAACATAATCCATCATCATGTATAGCCAATAAGAACCTAAATTTTCTAAATGATCAACCAATCATCCATACAACTCAATTAACACATTCCACCACAATAGACAACATCAATAAACATTCATGAATTCATCAACTTTATACCTAATCAAGTTCATATCATTCATCTAACCATGATAGTCGTCATCAATTCATCATAATTCCCAAACATCATACATAAAAGTTTCTACTTATAGTAAGGTATGAACAATCACTAGATTACATGATTTTTCTTGCACAATCCATGTAAACCAGCATCCAAACAATGTATCTAACATCATATAATCATCAATACATGAATTCCAAGAAGAAATAGTTCCCTCTTAAGGCAATGTGTGAAATTCAAGATCAAATCATGGATTGCTTGCATAATCATCATAATCTAACATTAATACATCCTAATTAACAACATATCATCATATAACAACCATCATTTCCTACTTTTCATGCACAATTCGAATTAGGGTTCATCAAGAATCAAAAACTATGAAAAACATGATAAAACTTACCTTTAAGTGTGTAGAAATGAAGAATGAAACTTGCTAACACCTTGTAATGTTGGACCAAAAGAACCAATGAGCCAGATCAGAAAAACCTTTAAGTCCCACAGACATCACAACAACTGAAGAGATCTACATCAGCTGAAGACAAAGTCTGAAGAACAAAGTCTGAAGACAAAGTCTGAAGATAAAAGGCTGAAGACAAAGTCTGAAGACATATGTTGAAGACAAAGTCTGAAGACCAAGTTCTCAGAAGTTGTCTCAAACTGCTGAAGTGTTTCCTTTCAGTAGTTGTAATGTTTTACTTTTCAGTTGTTTCCTTTCAGTAGTTTTATTATTGTAAAACGTCTGAAGTTCTTACACTTCAGATGTTATAGTTTCAGTAGTTGTAATTTTGTCTTACACTTAGCTTTTTGTGAAGGTGTCCTCAGTTGTTGTGGACATCTTTAGTAGATTAGTTATGTTCAGTAGTTTGTTAAATCAGTTAGATGTCACTATCAAGTGACATCAGCTGACGTCACATTCCTTTATAAAAGGAATGTTGACCTAGTTGTTTTGTAACCGAAGCATTAGCGTGAATGAAAATATTCCATTAACAGAAAAGTTCTCTCTCTATAATCGTCATAGTGTGATTGCATATTCATACTTATCTTGCTTGAATTTGATCTAATTTCTGTTATATTCTGCTGCAAATTCAAATCTAATTGATCAAACTAGATCCGATCCTATCAGATGGTATAAGAGCTGGTTAATCATTGATCGATTTAACAATTGATCATTGAAACTGCTCTTTTGATATCTTAGTTTGATCGAATTAGCAAATTTGCAAGAATTGGTTATAGAGTTTGATTTTCTGTCGCTTCCGGTCAATTAATTTGAGATTCAAATTGTGTTGTTGAGTTTTTAAGTTAGACTTATTATAATCTCATTGAATTTGGTTGAATTGGTGAAAATGACTACTTCAATCAATGATCCTCACAATACTGGCTCCTCAACTAAGCCTCCGATGCTTGTTAGGAGTGAGTATAACATATGGCAACGCCGAATGCTCCATCACCTGTCTGTTAACAGTTCAGGTTGTTGGAAGTCAGTGGTTCATGGACCATATAAGCCTATGGTGAGTAATCCTGAAACCAATGAGATGGTTCCGAAGAAGAAGGAACAATATTCTGATGAGGATTTAAAACTGTTTGAAATTGATGCTAAGCCCCTGGAATTCTGGCCATGGCACTGCCTAATGAAATCTACTCTGGGCTTATGCATCATGAAACTGCTCATGATCTCTAGGTTGCTCTGAAAGAACAATTTGGAGGAACTGATGAGGTCTTAGCAAACAATAGAAAAATCCTTGCCTAACAATATGAGACATTCTCTCATAGGAAGGGTGAGACATTGACTTAACAGTTTGAGCGATTTTCCTGTTTGATATCTGAGCTAAAAATGGTTCAACATGAATATACAAACAGTCAGATGAACAACAGATTCCTCAGATCCCTGCCTGAGAGATGGGACACTTATGCCATTGTCCTATGCTCCAGTGCAAATCTGGATACTCTATCTCTCACCCAACTTCATGGGAAACTCTTAACATTTGAGAGAGAGATAGAACAGAAAATGAAACTGTCTTCATCTGGAAAGCTCACTGATGACTTTGTACCAGGAAATACTGCTCTGGTTGGTCATGAGTCAGAATATGTTACATCTGAAATTTCCTATGATGAGCATATTTATTTCTCTTTAAACAGTGGAAATCATGCTTTTGTTGGAGTTGATGGTAACTCAGGGTTTAGTGTTGATAACTTGTGTTTTTTGATGGATGATTTGAAAGGAATTGCTGATGATGATATGGAAGAGATGGATATTTTGAGCCAAATCGCATTGATCAATATCAGATCTCAAAAGTTTTACAAAAGGACAGGTAGAAAATTCCCTGGTCTCTCTGGCAAAACCAAAGTTGGTTTCGATAAGAGCAAGTTGAGATGTCACAAGTGCCATAGACTTGGACATTTTGCTAAAGAGTGTAGATCATCTGGATCTAACTCATCTGCACCCTTTGTGACTTTTCCAAGCAATATCTCACAAACCAAAGGGCAACATTCTACTAGTTTTGATCATCATTCACAAATTCAATCATCTCCTGCATTTTTTGTTCCTCAAAGTCCAATGCCATATCCTTATCCATGTTTTTACATGCCTCAGTCTAGTCAGGTTCCTGTACCCATGGCTCAACAACCACATGCTCTACCTGATCCTTAACCATCTCAAACAAATCAACAATCTCAATCTCAATCACATCAGAGCTTTTTCACCCCTGAGGTTGTTGACTGGAGCAGCTTACCAGATGATGTCTCTGGTTATTCTGAACAATTATTTGTTGGTGCTGGTCAACATGGTGGTGAAAACCCTTTTGGAAATCTTGCTCTAATGGCCCTGGAGTCTACTAATGGAAATACTTCATCATCACAGGTACCACAGGTATCTTCTGAGGCTAAGGCCAAGTTATGTTCTGAGTCATGCATAGCTGCTTTTGTTTCAATTAGGGAAGCAAATGTAGCTTTAATAAAACAAAACCTTGACCTAGAAAAAGTAATTTCCAAAAGAAAAGCTGAGTTTGAGTCTGTTCTAAAAGAAAAGGATGAGGAGATTTATAAACTAAAATGTCAAATCACTGATGAAAAAGCAAAGGTAGAGGTCATTTTGGAAAATCACAAGAATCTCAAAGAAACACTTGCAGCTACTCAAGTTAATTGTGAATGTTGGGTAACATCATGCAAGGGATTTGAAATGCTTCTTAGTAAGCAAACAGCTTCTAATGTGAAGTTTAGGATTGGGTATAATCATACCATACCTCCTACAGATTTTACTCCCAAGCTAGAAGTGAAATATGACGGTGATTGTAATTCCCAAACCACATCATCATGTGTCTCATCCTCAAGTGATAATTCAAAATCAGAGGATGAAGTCAGTGTTATTACCTCAGCTAATCAAATTGCTGATGGTCCCACTACTTCTAAACACATGATCAAGAAGAAACTGAGTAATTCAGGTGTTGTCCCACAAAGTACTCAAAGTACTGAAGGGCAAAACACAACACCTGAAGAGCATTTCAAATCTGAGGAAAACAAGCATTGCTTGACAACTGCTGAAAAGTCTATCAGGAATCTCAAAAGTACTGATAGAAAACTTCTGAAGAACAAATATTCAGTTGTTGCAAATCCTTCAGTAATTACCAAAAGTACTGAAAGGAAGAAAGTACTGAAGAACAAATCTTCAGTAGTTTCATCATCCTCAGCAGTTGATCAACAAAAGATGAAAAGGAAGCCATGTGAAATATGTGGTTTGTTTAATCATCTTACTGATGAATGCTGGTATAACGAGGGTTTAAAATTCAACAAAGAGAAAATCATTAAGAAGAAAATACATAAAATGAAAGATGAATTTCAAATCAAGTTTGTACCACTATCATCTCAATCTGATAAACCAAAGTTTTTCCAAAAAGTTAAAAAGAAGGAAGGGTTTTATCACAAAACAGCTGAAAATATTCCTCATGGAATATCAAAAACTCAGACTAAGTCTGTGTCTTTTAAAAGGGAGGATGTGGTGAATCACAAGAACAAATCACCAACAAGTACTGATGTGTCAACTGAGTTGAAAGCTTTGACAACTAATCAGACACAACTTGTTATGATGGTTCAACATCTGTTGGGGAGAGTTAACCAATTAGATGTTTCTGTGATTAAACCACTGAAAAGGAAACCTAAGCCAAAATCAAAGGAATCCTTTTTAGCATCATCTACACCTTCAAAGGCTGCTAATCTTGCAAAAACAGTTAGTTTAAAATCTGTTGATGAAAACAGACCCAAAACCAAAATGGTTTGGGTCTCAAAGGCTAACTAATTTTTGTGAAAAATGCAGGGTTCTTCAGCATGCCAAAGAAGCATCTGGTATGTAGACAGTGGAGGATCTATGCATATGACGGGGAGCAGCTCTCTTCTTCATGATTATTCTCAAGGGAAGAAGGGATTTGTTTCTTTTGGAAATGATGCTAAGGGTTACATCATAGGAAAAGGATTTGTCTCAAATGGGGAAATAAGGTTTGATGATGTTAACCATGTGGAGAACCTCAAGTACAATCTGCTGAGTTTCAGTCAAATGTGTGATAAAGGGCATGTTGCACTTTTCACAAGTCAGTACTGTCGGATTCTGTCTTCCAAAGTTTTGAACAAGATTGACAAGATATTGGATGAATATACTCTCCTGAAGGCCAACAGGATTGGGAGAGTATATGCCTTAGATTTATCAAAGAAAATTGATCTTAAAGGCCATCCATGTCTGTTCTCTAAAGCCTCTCCTCAAGAATTTGAACTATGGCATAGAAGGCTTGGTCATGTGAATCTTAAGAACATGAATCAGCTTATTCATCATGGTTTAGTGAGAGGTTTGCCATTGAAGGAGTTCAAATGTGATGACAACTGTCCATCTTGCTTAAAAGGAAAGCAACACAAAGTCTCATTCCCTCCAATAGAAGAACCCAAGTCCACTGCCTGCTTGCAATTACTGCATATGGATCTCTTTGGTCCTGTAAGAGTAATGAGTATGGCAAAGAGAAAATACTGTCTGGTAATTGTGGATGATTATTCCAGATATGTATGGACTTTCTTCTTACATTTTAAAGATGAGGCTGCTCAAACCATCATTAATTTGTGTTGTATGTGGAAAGGCAGCACTCACTTCCAGTCAAATGTGTGAGAAGTGATAATGGCACAAAATTTAGGAATCAGACTCTTGATGATTCTATTTGTCTAAG
The DNA here is from genome assembly GCA_025215565.1 of Flaveria ramosissima. Lineage (NCBI taxonomy): Eukaryota > Viridiplantae > Streptophyta > Magnoliopsida > Asterales > Asteraceae > Flaveria > Flaveria ramosissima. The sequence continues at coordinate 18,803,743 of CM046032.1, read as the reverse complement.
GGAATCAAGAGACAATATAGCATTCAAAGAACTCCTGAGCAAAATGGAGTGGTGGAGAGAAAGAACAGGACCCTTATTGAAGCCGCAAGGACAATGTTGGCTGACTCAGGTTCGCCACTAACCTTTTGGGCTGAAGCTGTTAACACAGCTTGCTATGTACATAATAGGGTGTTAGTGAATTAGAAGTTGATGAAGACTCCTTATGAGTTATTACATCATTTGGCCCCTCTAATTTCATTCTTTAGAGCATTTGGGTGTCCCTGTTATATTCTTAACACAAAGAATCCACTTCAGAAGTTTGAATCAAAGGTGGATGCAGGGTATTTTGTTGGGTATTCATCTACTTGCAAGGCATACAAAGTTTTTAATTGCATAACAATGATTGTTGAAGAAACTTTGCATGTCAAGTTTAATGAATCTCCAAAAGACAAAATTCCTCAAAACCCTGTGGAGTTGTTTGACTTGGACATACTACAATATGTTCCATATCAGTATCCATCTGTTATTGTTTCTGAGGTTCCATCATCTCCATCTGATGGTATAAATGCAAGTTGTAGTGATCATCTGCCTGTGTCTACTACACTTGATGTTCCTGTAGCTTCAGCAGTTCCATCCACAACAAATGCTGATGAAATCTCTGAATCCTCTACTTCATTTGAACTGCCATCTCATTCTAGGTTTCAAGAGTCTGAATCAACATCTGTTGCTGCTGAATCTCCTACAAACACTTGCACAGATATTATTGAGTATCAAGAACTGAAGAATCATCCCATGTCCCAGATCATTGGTGACATTAATGCTGGTGTTTCAACAAGGAGCCAATTGTCCAATTTCTGTCTCTATGCTCTCTTCATCAGTCAGCAAGAGCCAAAGAATTATCATCTTGCATTAAGGGACAATGGATGGGTTGAAGCCATGCAGCTTGAGCTTCTTCAATTTCAAAAGCAGCAAGTGTGGGAACTGGTTCCTCTACCCCAAGGTCAATGTGCAATAGGCACTAAATGGGTGTTTAGGAATAAAACTGATGAAAAAGCCAAATTGTCAAGAATAAGGCCAGACTGGTTGTACAGGGGTTTTCACAAGAAGAAGGTATTGATTATGATGAAACCTTTGCCCCTGTAGCCAGACTGGAGGCAATCAGATTGTTCTTAGCTTATGCTGCTTTTCATAACCTTAAAGTTTTTCAAATGGATGTCAAAAGTGCATTTTTATATGGTAAAATAAAAGAAGAGGTTTATGTGTGTCAACCACCAGGTTTTGAAGATCATAAACATCCAGACTGGGTGTATAAGCTTGATAAGGCTCTTTATGGGTTGAAACAAGCTCCCAGAGCCTGGTATGAAACACTATCTAACTTTCTTCTTCAAAATAATTTCACTAGAGGCTCCATAGATAAAACTTTGTTCATTAAGAAAGTAGGCATGCATAAGCTCCTTGTTCAAATTTATGTAGATGACATTATTTTTGCATCCTCTGATCCACAGTTGTGTGATGCCTTTACTAAATTGATGCAACAAAAGTTTGAAATGAGTGCCATGGGAGAATTACAGTTCTTTCTGGGTTTGCAAATCAAACAAATGGCTGATGGAACTTTTATTCATCAGTCAAAATACACAAAGGATTTGTTAACCAAGTTTGATTTACAAAACTGTAAGCCATGTTCTACTCCCATGTGCAGCAACACACAACTGGATGCTGATCAGAAAGGTAAAGCAGTTGATGAAACTCTTTACAGATGTATGATTGGTTCCTTGATGTACCTTACAGCTTCTAGACCAGACATTATGTTTGCAACTTGTGTCTGTGCTAGATTTCAGGCTGCACCTAAAGATTCCCATATGATTGCAGTCAAGAGGATCTTTAGATATTTGCAAGGAACTCAATCTCTAGGACTTTGGTATTCCACTGGGCACTCTTGCAAATTAGTTGCTTTCTCTGATAGTGACTATGCAGGGTGTAAGTTAACCAGAAAATCAACTTCTGGTGGATGCCAATTTCTAGGCAACTGTTTAGTTTCTTGGCAGAGTAAGAAACAAACTTCAGTTGCTACATCCACAGCTGAAGTAGAGTACATTGCAGCTGCAAGCTGTACATCTCAGGTACTCTGGCTTCAAAATCAATTATTGGATTATGACATTACAGAGACTAAGACTCCTTTACTAATGGATAGTGCTTCAGCTCTTTGTTTGTGCCTAGTGCTGATGAGCTTGCAGATATATTTACTAAGCCTTTGGATAGTGCAACTTTCCATAATCTTGTGCTCAGGCTTGGTATGATGCAACTAGAATAATTTGACAACTACTGATGCTCTTAGTTAATAAGTACTGATGAGCATTAGTATAAAGCTGTCAAAAATAAGTGCTGATAAGTCATTTTATCTTCAGCAGTTTTTATAACTACTAAAGACTAAACTACTTAAAAGTACTGAAGTACTTCATTTGTTGAAAAGTACTGATGTAGTTCAAACTACTGATGTCCTTTATAATAGATAAGTACTGATGACCAATGAAACATCTGAAAATCAGATGATCTGATGAGTAAGTGTTAAGGTCATTGAAACAGCTGAACTTTGTGAATTGACGACAACAACTACTGTTTCATTTCAAAACAACTGAAGCCAAAACCAAGTCTTCAGTAGTTTACAACTACTGATGACTAACACAAAGTCTTCAGTTGTTTACAACATCTGAAAGTTAAAACCATGTCTTCAGTTGTTTTCTAACAACTGCTGACTCACACCAAAACTTTCAGTTGTTTTCTTTCAGCCGTTTCATAACCTATAAATACCTAACCCTAACTTCAAACTTTTCATAACTCACTTTCCAAACGTTCATCTTCCATTAATGGCGACCATGCAAATCAAACCTCGACACAACTGTGTCGCTTACCTTACCAAATCAGCCTTTTGGACCAAGTTTGATGCTGCCATTGATCTGATGGTTGATTCCCAATATCACACAGCCTTCCTCTTGAATCCTACCATCTATCCCGATACCCTTCGCCAATTCTGGACAAACGTCACTGTTCATACTGCTGAGAATGATGATTCGATCACTCTTCAGTCGTTTGTCAACCAGAAAAAGGTGGTCATCACTTCTGAGATCATTCGTCAAACCCTAGACCTGAATGATGCCACCTATGTCACCAGATACCCCAAAGGCACCATTGATTTATCCTTTGTTAACCATGGCTATGAGGGTGACCTAAGTGCTACTACTATTCTGAAGAAGCACTTCCATGATGCTGAGCGTCTCATTTTCCATATGATCAATGTCTGTCTTGCCCCCAAAACATCTTCATGGGATCAAATGTCATCCAGGTGGCAACAGGTATTGTATTCTATCCTTGAACGCCAAAGCTTAAATTTTTCTGAAATAATATTTTTGGAATTAAAAGATCTGGCAATGAAACCTGTGGCTAATAGATGGATATTATATCCAAGGTTTCTTATGGCCATAATTCTTAATCAATTAAAATCTGATGGCCTTGTTGGCCTTGGAGTCCCTGCTATGGTAGTTTTGCCAGAAGTATACTCCAGGCACAACTCAAATCCACAACTCAAAGAGGCTGCCAAACTGCTAAAACCCAAGCAGAGGGAACCCACAGCCTCCACCTCCAGATCTAAAGTCCCCTCCAAATCAAAATCCAAGAAAACCAAAAAGGCTACTCAGGGAGTTGAGTCCCCTGATGATGCCCCTGCAGCACAAACGCAGGATGAAACTACTAGCCTTAATCCCCTTGTAGTTTCAAAGACTCTACCAGCTGAAACCGCTCAGGTATCCTCTCAACAGGATCCTGATGCAACCAACATTGGGGAAACCACATTACTGGAATCTCTCTCACTTGAGAAGATTGCCATTGAAGAGCACCATTCACCCCAGGTGCAATCCTTTTCACCTATATCTCCCACTGAAACCACCCCTACAAGCCCAACTGCAGTCATTGCACAAGTGCTGACTCAACTACATTCCTCTACCCCTCCCCAGAAACCTGTTAACACTGGGAAAACCTCAACAGCTGAGGGGGAGGAATATAATGTAGTTGACAACCCACAGCATAGGGATTACAAAGTTCAATCTCCCAGTGTAGATGAGGAGACTAGAACATCTGGTGAGGCTACCTCTTCCCCTGTTTCAGCACATGAACAGGATGAAGCTGGTATCATCTCTAAGACCTCACCAGAGGCAACTGCCAATGAAGGACTTAATCCTGAGGCAGGAAGTCCCCAGTTTCAAGACAAAGGGGCACATGTGAATACTGATCTACACTCAACACATGTTCATCCTGATTTACTCAGGAGGTCAGCTGATTCAGCTAAAACTGATGATGACCTGGGCTTTTTCTTTGAAGTTCTAGCCCAAAACACCATTCTTGAGGCTGAGGTATGCAGACTACAAGAACTGCTTGCCAAAATGTCTCAGGAATCAAGTCCATCTGCCCCAATTCACCCACAGATGGCAGCTTCTGTTGAAGCTCTCCCAAACACTGAGCCACTCTCAACAAATCAGCCACCAGCCTCTGTTTCAGGCACCATTTCTCAGGGAGAGAACCCCTCTGAGCAAATGGTTGCTGCATTTAAATCTTCCTTACCTCTCATCACTCCCATCATCACTACTATTGTCCATCAAACCATTGATGAGAGGATTTCCTCAAATCTTCAAACCATTGTTGATGATGTTGTGTCCAAGAAACTTTCTGACATTCAAACCCCTGAACCCAATGCAACCAAAAAGGGGAGTCTAAGTCAGTGAAAGAAGATAAAAGAAAGAGAGTTGAAGAGGAAGAAGCCAAAGAGAAGAAAGGAAAAGAGATAATTACTTACAAGAGAAAGAAAAGTGCTGCTGAACAGACTGAAGATGAGAAGAAGTTGGAGGAAATGATCAAAGAAGCTGATGAGCAACACAGCAGATCCATGGATAAGATCATTGATCAGCTCTTCAGACAAGGCTTTGACACTGCCAAACTTGATTCTGAGATCAGAAGGCTAGAGATTCAGGAGATTGAAAATAGATGGGCAAGCTGCAATGAGAAAGAAAGGGAAAGATTGGAAGCTATGATCAGATTCTTATCAAAACACTTGGGAAGACCTATCATTGAAGTAAAGTCATGGTCTAGAGACAGTATTTTGGAGATAACCACCAAAATCTGCTCTTCTGAAACCTTCAATAAAGGATTGATCATAGAAGCTCTGGATGAAGCTGGTGCTGGGAAAAGGTCTGACATGGCTAAGTTATCCAAAGCCACCCTCACAACCACAATGATAGAGCAGCCTTTACAATCTCCCTTACCAAAACAACCCTCAAAATCAACCTCACAACCTCCAAAACAATCAACCTCAACCCTCAAAACAACCAACCTCACAACCATCTAAACAACCAACCTCACAACCCTCAAAACCAACTCCTTTACCCAAGAAACCCACTCAATCAACCACCAGTGATGCACCTAAGAGAAAGAGAAGGGTGTTGAGGATGGAAGAAGAAGAAGAAGATGATGAGGAGGATAGTCTGCCAATCTCTGCTGTGATTAAGATGAAGAAACCTGAGCCTAGGAGTCAACCAACAACAATCACTCCTGATACTCAAAGGCAAATGGTTAAGGTGAAGATTGAAGAAGAAGAACAGCAGAAACAACACGATGAGCAGCTGTTAAGGATGGTTGATAAGGAATTTCCTAAGTCTTCATCCATACAAGCTATGAAGAAACATGCTCAGAGGTTGTATGCTCTCAGATTCACTTTTCAGTATCAGAAAGAGAGAGTAAGGATTTGGCCTGATCCCAGAGTTAGTGACAGGATTCATAAGAAAAATATTCCAAGTAGATACAATGGCCAAGTGAGAAAGACTATGGATGGTGTGATAATGCTGGCCATTGTAGTGTCACCCTGGGAAATCCTTGATGATTTCAAGCGAGCTTACAAGACTAAGATGACCCCACAAACTTTGTTGGAAAACAAAATGGTGAAGAAGGGGTTAATTTACAAGAAGCTTGAAGAAATCAGAAGAAATGAGCTCCAGTTGTTACTTGAAGGTACTCATCCTGATGAGTTTGCTTACAGAGAAATAACAACTGTGGAGCTGAAGAATGGAAAGACTGTGAGATACTTGTCTGAGTACTATGGGCCTGAGTTCTTCTTTGAGAGTGAAGCTGAAGCACTCACAATTGAAGATAAAGTTGTTCTTCTAGAGGCCTATGTTAGAGAGTCTTACAGACTCATCATTGGGAAGTAGGTTAAATGATTGGGGTAACAGCTCTGTGTCCAAATTCCCCAAGACAGAGTTCCCATTCATCTTTTGCCAATCAAATTTTTGAAACCTCTTCCTGGCCTGAGCTTGACTTGGTGACTTCTGAGCTGATCCAGAAATTATGTCTGCCAATAAGTGGGACTTCAATAAGCTTAAAGGTTTTGGCTGCATTGGTTCAGGGGGAGTTTGTTGGACCAAAAGAACCAATGAGCCAGATCAGAAAAACCTTTAAGTCCCACAGACATCACAACAACTGAAGAGATCTACATCCGCTGAAGACAAAGTCTGAAGAACAAAGTCTGAAGACAAAGTCTGAAGATAAAAGGCTCAAGACAAAGTCTGAAGACATATGTTGAAGACAAAGTCTGAAGACCAAGTTCTCAGAAGTTGTCTCAAACAGCTGAAGTGTTTCCTTTCAGTAGTTGTAATGTTTTACTTTTCAATTGTTTCCTTTCAGTAGTTTTATTATTGTAAAACGTCTGAAGTTCTTACACTTCAGATGTTATAGTTTCAGTAGTTGTAATTTTGTCTTACACTTAGCTTTTTGTGAAGGTGTCCTCAGTTGTTGTGGACATCTTCAGTAGATTAGTTATGTTCAGTAGTTTGTTAAATCAGTTAGATGTCACTATCAAGTGACATCAGCTGACGTCACATTCCTTTATAAAAGGAATGTTGACCTAGTTGTTTTGTAACCGAAGCATTAGCGTGAATGAAAATATTCCATTAACAGAAAAGTTCTCTCTCTATAATCGTCATAGTGTGATTGCATATTCATACTTATCTTGCTTGAATTTGATCTAATTTCTGTTATATTCCGCTGCAAATTCAAATCTAATTGATCAAACTAGATCCGATCCTATCATGTAATCCCTTAGAACTAATGAAAATCGATGTTTGGTGCTTGTTCTTGCTCAAAATTCGAATGGTGAAGGGGTTTGGGATGGGTTTCGGCTGCAAGGGGGTATGGGAAGGGTATGGTAACTTTTAGTTTTATTCCAATTACAAAATAAACCCCATTATTTATATTTTATAAAACCAATCTTTTAACACTTTTTAAAAGGTTTAACTACAACATACAAACATTATCAATCAAAAATAATTATCATATATGTTAGGACCGTTTTCGTACGGAGTACTAACGGATTCTGCGTGAGACCAGATCAAATAGCGCGAAATTCTATTTGATTGGCGATCCAATCAGTGAGAACAACAACCCGATCGATCTAACGATGAAACAAACGTTAAGAATTGATTAGAAATCGACCAGGAACGAACTTTGAAGTTGGATATGCTATTTAGGACGCTCTTAACGGCTAGGGTTTAATAATCTTTGAAGTCTCACTTTTTCCACGAATTATATGGTATTTATAGGTTTCTAGTTTTCATTCGTATGACTGAACCATTAGCATGGTTCAATCGTGCGACTGACTCATGCGGTTGATTCATACGCATGACTGAAGGTTCAGTCGTGCGACTGAATCAATCTTATGTCTCAGTCATACGACTGATCCAGTCTCCTGGTTCAGTCGTGCGACTGGTCCATAAGTATGATTCATTCATGCGTATGACCCATAAGTATGGTCCATTAGCATGAATAACCAACAATAATATGAAATATTTAAAGGCAAATAAACATCAAGAAGCATATCGTATTTCATTAAGAATTGACATTACATATGTGTAAGAAATGAAAAACTTTTACATTTAAGAACATAAACTAGGAACATAATGTATCAACAAACTCCCCCTTGGGCCTAGTTTAGCCTATTGTCTAACATTCTTCATATGCTCTTGATATTTCTTGTACTTCTCTTCTCTAGTGACTCCTGCGTGTATCTCGAATACAAAGCAGAGTCGTATAACATGTTGGAATTGTAGAGCTTGTACAATATCTTGTGTGTCATAAAACAGTGGCCACTTGTATAAAGTGTAGACATCTTCAGCAGACAAGTTAGTAAGCCACATTGGGTCAAATACCCTAATTGTCTCTATCTTTCCTTCTCTGTTCAGAACTATGACCGCTTCTTTCGTCCTCCAGTCATAATACCACCATTTGAATTGTGGAGTGAAGTCTTGAGGCATCTTCCGTAAAGGAATCTTAGACATTATGCATGGGGGACTCCACTTCAATACCACCTTAGGTCTTCCAGATATAGGATCAACTTCAGTCTTATGAATTAACCGCTTAGGTTGTTGAGGCCTGAAGTTGACCCATCTGGTGTGGTATTCCTTCTTCAGCGCTGTCTCAAACCATCCCGACATCTTCCTCGTGTTGGCATACTAAAGGTCTAAACATGCCAATCTGTTTAGCTCAAAACCAGGAAGAGTCTTCAGATCATGTGGATATCTGAAGTACTCAATCCCATTCTCTCTCTTAACAACATAGACATCCAAATCTTCAAAATATGCCCACGCGATAATCTTGCCTGACACTTTCTGATGTCTCTTGACACGGTAAAGTCTTGTGTAGGCATTTAGCTTTGGAGGTGCACGTTGGGCTTTCATTTCTGCAAAACAAGCTGCCCATTCAGCCTTCTTAATATCAATATTAGCATCCGAAGCTTGGGCTTTACTTTCATCCTTTTCTTTTTCTTTCTCCATCTCCTCCAACTTCTCAAAAGTATCACTGCCAAATGTTTCACCCAAGTTGGGGATAACGTTGCCCTTATGGTCAGTGTACTGCGGATAGTGATCAGATGTGACATCTTCAACTTCGATCTCATTCACTCCTTGTAGCTCCTCATCACTCAAAACATCAACTTCTAGAGCATCTCTAACCAGCTCATTTGGATTCAGTCTGAACATCTCAGCGAGCTGCTCGTTAGTCAGATCATGTATGATTTCTCCTTCTTCGGGAGTGTAGCTCACTGACCTTCTGACAATCCCTTGCAAATCAAGAATCATAGTTAGCTGAGTCTTGACTTGCTGAAGGGGAACAACATCATACTCATTAGCTTGTGGAGCTTTGCCTTTTCCCTGATCCTGTGTCTCCTCAGCTGGAGCTGCAAAGGACGCGGCTCTTTTGGAGCGCCTCTCCTGGTGAGCTGCTTGAGTTGAGGCAGATGCAGATGCATCACCTTCTTGATCATCATCATCATCCTCATCATCTTCCTTACCCTTTCCACTTCCTCCAGCTTCCTCGTCATCATCATCTTCTTCTGATTCATCATATGTCGTATCCTCATCATCATCATCTCCACCATCATCTCCATCACCCTTGATCTTCAGGGGCTCACCCTTGGTTCCCTTCAACCTTAGCATCAACTTTTTGTTCTTCTTCTCCAACCCCTCAATCCTCTTGACAGATTCCTTTACAAGCTCATTTTGAGCCGTTAATGCATGGTGAGCTCGAACTAACGCTCTCTCGTAAGCAGTGTTCTTCTCTGTCAGCTGTGCAATCTGCTTGCCTTGGGCGTTGTTGACCGCTATCAGCTGGTTCATCTAATTGGCTCTTAGCTCATCTGTAGCAAACAGCTTTAGCACCAGTCTGTTGAGGTTTGCCAACTGTTCCTCTAACCCGACAGTGGGTAGAGTAGAGCCCGATGTAGGTGGGAAGTGGGTGGATGTTCCGGCTTGGGGAGTAGTGGATGTAGTGGTGGATGTGGTGAAGATGGGAGTAGGTATGGAAGTGGGTTGTGGTGGAGCTGTGTTGGGTATTGTAGGTGAGGTGGATATGAATGTATGAGTGGTGGTGGGAGTGTTAGTGGCTATGGTAGTGGCTGTGGTAGTGGTGGTGGCTGTGGTAGTGGCTGTTGTGGTGGCTGTGGTAGTGGCTGTGGTGGTGGCTGTGGTAGTGGCTGTGGTGGTGGAAGGACTGATCAAGATAATCTTCTGCCTCTTTCCCTTCTTTCCATAGGGTTGGGCCATCCTCTTCTTCCTGGATCCCTTGGCTATCTGGGCTCCCCCTGAGCTGATTGGCTGGTCGGGTGTGTATGTTGAAGCACTGACATCAGTCTCATCACCCTTAGTGTAGATACATGTGTTCCTAGTTTATGTGCTTAAATGTAAAAGTCTTTCATGTCTTACAAATGTGTAATTTGACGAAGTAATGATATATGATATATGATTTGATGTTTATTTATCTTTGATTCATATGTATGAACTTCTTATATAGGTTTGAGGTTGTTGTACACAATTCTAAATCAATAATGATTGAGTATTATGTTCAACCTAATCGGGTGATTATTCATGCTAATGGACCATACTTATGGACCATACGCATGAATACATCATGCTTATGCACCAGTCGCACGACTGAACCAGGAGACTGGATCAGTCGTATGATTGAGACATAATATCGACTCAGTCGCACAACTGAACCTTCAGTCATGCGTATGACTCAATCGCATGATTCAGTCACACGACTGAACCATGCTAATGGTTCAGTTGTACGAATGAAAACCACTAACCTATAAATACCACCTAATTCGTGGAAGAAGGACACTAGAAGAGATAGTTCGAATACACATAAACCCTACCTGTCCAGAGCGTCCCAAACAGCCGGTCCAAGTTCATAGTTCATTCCTAATCGATTCCTACTCGTTCTTAACATTTAGTTCAATCTTATATCGATCGGGTTATCGTTCTCACTGATTGGATCGCCAATCAAATAGGATTCCGCACTATTTGTTCCGGTTTAAACGCAGAATCAGTTAGTACTCCGTACGAATACGGTCCTAACAAGTGGTATCAGAGCTTTGGCTCTTGATTTTGCGTTTGATTCAATTAGGTTTGGTGTCAAAAACCTACGTTTTAATCAAAAGAGTCACCACTTTGCTTCTAAAGGTGTTTTCGACGTTTTCTGGCATTAAAGTTTTGATTTTTCACTATACGGCAGATTAGGGTTCCTAGAATAATCGTATTTTGTGTCAAAGTGTCAAAATATTCGTTTTTGCAAAACAGCAGCCTTAAGTTGCACGATTAGCTCATTCGTACGATTAAACTCATTCGTATGCTCCATTCACACGACTGAAATCAGTCGCATTCCTCATTCGCACGACTGAACAACTCCAGTCATTTGATTCCAATCGTCCTGTTCATACGCACGACTGAATCCAATCGCACGATTGAACTCATTCGAACCCTTCATTCGCAAGAGTGATCCATACTCATTGTCCATTCGCATCCTTGAAACTGTCCTGTTCCCCAAGTACCAAGTTTATAGAAATGGAAGATCAATTTGCTGCGTTTACTGCCGGAAAGGACTCACGCATCAAGAACCTACTACTTCTGGAGAATGAGATTGGTAATAATAATAAACCACCAAAGTTGTTAATGTTAGATGAATATCCTCAGAGAAAACAGCGGTTTGAGATTTACTTAAATGGAGTTGATCCCAATCTTTGGACATCCATTGAGACTGGTTACACAATACCAGTCAGTGCTAATGGAGTCAAGTTAACCCAGGGAGGAATGAGTGAAGCTCAGAAGATTCTCTTCAATGCTGAGAAGAAAGTTTATGCCTTGTTGACTCAATCGATACCGAAGGACATTTTTCATCAGTTCTCTGAGAACAAGCAGGCTAAAAAGCTATGGGATGCATTGGAGAAGAGATATGATGGAAATGCAACTTTAAAGGCACTGAAGGCTAAAGCTCTCAAGAAGGAGTTTGATAATTTCTCTTTGATAGGAAATGAGAGCTTAGATGATATTATTGACAGATTCTATCATCTAATGAGTGAGCTGTACACTCATGGCGTAATCACATCAATGGAAGATAAAATTTCAAGCTTTGCTGATGGTTTTCCAGAGAAATGGGATTCATTTGTGTCTAATCTGAGACAGAACGACATTCTTGCGACATTAGACATAAATGACTTCATCTTGAAGTTAAGAGAGGAAGAACTGAGAATGAAATACAAGTCGAAGAAAGGATCCTATGTTCAGAATCCTTCACTTTACAACTCAGTTCTGACTCCAGCTGTTTCAGGAGCACCGTTACAAACAGCATACATGTCTAGTTCTTCTGCTCCTTCCCAAACCACTGCATCAGGATCCGAAACGTCAGGGTCATCTGGCACCCACTACACAGTTCCTGAGGCTAATACTACAAAGTTGAAGACCAAGAATCTCGGTAATATCACAGTAGAAGTGGCTAAGGAGCATATGGATCTTCTAGCAGCAGTGGTACAATCTTATGATGGTCTAGTTTCCGGTAAGATTAGAAATTGTCATCTTGCTGATGAGGATTACGAGCAAGTTGATGAGAATGAGCTGGAAAGAATGGACATCATCTGCGCACTAGCAAGTGCAGTAAGAAGAGCTAAGAAGTTTGTCAAGAAGACGGGGCAAAATTTAGTCGCCACTAAAGATACGACTATTGGTTTTGACAAAACCAAAGTCACATGTTTCAACTGTGGTGAAAAGGGGCATTTTAAACGTGAATGTGTAAAGCCCAAGAAAACTGGAAATGGTAACCCATTTCTTACTTTCAACCGTCAAGACAAAGACATGATTGGAATTGCTTCTTCAAGTAAAGAGACAAAGGCTCTGACTGCTCAAGGTGATGAAGGTCAAGATTGGTCCTTCCGATTTGTCTCTCCAAGGAAATCAAATATTGCCTTTTTCAAAGCACTGGATGATGGATCTGCTAGTGAATGTGAGATTACAGCTGAGCAAGCGATGTCAGATACCGAAGAAGCTATGAATGTGGTAAATCACCTGGTAGAGGAAGAACTTAGAGCCACGATTTCAGAATCTCCAGTCACCGAAGGGTCTGATTCTGCTTTGATGGCTGATTCAACTGATTCATCACAGGTAAGTTCATTAGATCAATTATTTGCAAAACATGCTTGTTCTGAATGTGAAAAATTTAGGGAAAGCATTGATCTGAAATTAGCTAGGTTATTAGAACACAATGATAACTTAGAAAATGATTTATAACTCTGCACTGAAGCTAATTGTATATTAAAACAAAATGAGTGCAGTTTCAAAGAAAAAATAGAACTTTTGGAAAACAACTAAGGGAAATCGAGGTTGTTGTCTTAAATCAAGCTAATGATATAAGGTTTTATTTAAAATTCTTGGAAGAAACCAAGAAGGAAAAAGCAGTTTTGGAAGTCGAGGTTAATTTTTTAAAACAAAATATATAGTTGGGCTAGTTCTTCTCATGTAGTTCAAAACTTAGTGAAAGAACAAAATAATGGGGAAGGTCTGGGGTACAAAGTGGTTCCGCCACCACAACATTCCTTTTGAAAACAAATGTAACCATGTGGTGTCCACTCCTCTGGTTAGTGATCCTGATTCCACGGGTAAACTGGTGAAATCTGGCACTAAACAGAAGGATTCTATTTTGAAATCAAAAGGAAAACTGCGAATTGAGAATTTGGATGATGAAATTAAAAGGGTTAGTGTATGGTCAGGTTCACAAACGTCGATTTCAAAACCCAAAATGACTAAACCAGTTAACCATAAAAGTGGTATTCATCAAAGTCCAAGTAAACTAAAAGTTAAAGATGTTCAAAATGTCAAAACAATTAATTTTGTTAAAGAAGCTGAAACATCTAAAAGAGAAGTGACAAAACCCAACCAGACACATCTCACACCTTTACCAAACTCAACACCACATAAAAGTTTTCTTCAATCTGTAGAAGTAAGATCTTGCTACAGTTGTGGAAACAAGGACATATCTCTCCTAATTGTCCTTATTATCAGACGCCCAGAAAGAAAATTGAACTTTTTGATGAAAAACCAAGTTTTTCTAAAATGAGATCTAATACTCCATCTAAGAGTTTTAGTGAACCTAAAGTTCAAACAATAAGCCAATCATCTGTTTACCACAAACAGGCCTTACATAAAATTGGTTTATGGAAAGAAAAATCAAGTAATGTGTCTGATAGTGAGGACAAGAAGAAGAAGGATGTGCCCTCATCCTCTAAAGGACAGTGGGTTGAATTAATGATGTGTGGTGGAAACAAGGAAATATTCTCTCCTAATTGTCTTATTATCAGACGCCCAGAAAGAAAATTGAACTTTTTGATGAAAAACCAAGTTTTTCTAAAATGAGATCTAATACTCCATCTAAGAGTTTTAGTGAACCTAAAGTTCAAACAATAAGCCAATCATCTGTTTACCACAAACAGGCCTTACATAAAATTGGTTTATGGAAAGAAAAATCAAGTAATGTGTCTGATAGTGAGGACAAGAAGAAGAAGGATGTGCCCTCATCCTCTAAAGGACAGTGGGTTGAATTAATGATGTGTGATTCTTCTGGGTCACCCAAGCCAGTTAAGGCTTGGGTCCCAACTATGAACTAATAAGTTTCTTTGAATGTGCAGGGTGTCCGCTACAGCGCTGTCACTAATACCTGGATTATTGATAGTGGGTCGTCCAGGCACATGACATGGAATTCGTCTCTCATTTTCAGTGTCAAACAAATTAAAGCGGGACATGTTTCATTTGCTAGAAACAAAGGAGGTTACATCACCGCTTAAGGCAAAGTGGGAAACGAGAAAGTAAAGTTTGACAAGGTCAACTACGTTCAACAACTACAGAACAACTTACTTTCAGTCTCCTAGATTTGTGATAAAGGATTCAAAGTTGTATTTGACAACAAGAAGTGCTACATGTTGAAGAAGGATTATCTGATTGAGGAGGATAAGGTTCTTATGTCAGCTTCAAGATATAACGACTTGTATGTCTTGGATCTATCAAAAGCCTCCACAACTGATCACACTGTTCAATGTTTCTTGTAAAAGGCAACTGAGAGGGATTCAGTCTCAAGGCATAGGAGAATGGGACACATTAATCAAAGGAAGATGAATCATTTGGTTCAGAATGATTTAGCAAATGGAGTAACTGTCAAGAATTTCCAGCTTCCGGATTTCTGTGTAGCATGTAAGAAAGGGAAACAGACCAAGAAGTCTCACAAGGCAAAGAAAGTGAATTCTATTGATATTCCTTTTGAGCTTCTACACATGGATCTGTTTGGCCCTGTAAGCACAAAGAGTATTGCTGGAGATCTATACTGCTTTGTAGTAATGGATGATTACTCAAGATTCTCTTGGGTGATGTTTCTGAAAGCCAAATCAGAAACTTTTGAATCATTCAAACATCTAGTAACTACTTTGGAATCACTCTACAAGCTGAAAGTAAGGCAGATTCGATCAGACAACGGAACAGAGTTCAAGAATTAGTGGATGGAGGCATTCTGTAGATAGAAAGGAATTGTACATCAATTTACGTCTGCCTACACTCCACAGATGAATGGGGTTGCTGAAAGAAAGAATCATAGCTTGATAGAGACGGCAAGAACAATGTTAGCTGACTCTAAACTGCCTATTCAATTCTGGAATGAGGCAGTGGCTAATGCGTATTACACGCTCAATCGAGTCTTTGTGGTCAAACGACATGGCAAAACATGTTATGAGCTGCTCCAGCGACGTAAACCCAACTTGGAGTATCTAGAACCATTTGGCACACCGTGCATGTTGTTGAAGAAAACTCAGACTGGGAAGTTTAGTGTGAAGCAGAAGAAGAAAGTATCTTTCTCGTATACAGCATACCAGACAAGAGAGTTTATAACAACTCAACGGGTCAGGTAGAAGTGTGGTGCAATGTTGATGTTCAAAGATACACCACAACCCCTGCTGGAAAAGGACCCTCCTTCTTCTTTGAATATGATGGATACTTTAAGTCCTTCTATCTACCGCCTTATCATACTGATGATGAGCTTTCTGCTAGGATGATGCATGATGTTCTGAACACTCCACTACCAGACTCAACATCAACAGCTCCATTAGATGATACTTCTAGCCCTTCAGGGGGAGAGCTTGAAGTAAGTGATTCTTCCTCTGATGATGAAGCAGTCGAGACTAAAAATATGGACCAGGAGGAACAGGTTCCCACCGATGAATGTACACAAGCATCAAATCCTGATGCCTCTGACACTTCTGAACCTCATACTCCAACAGCTACAGATACTGAACCTGGGTTTCACAATCTGGATACTGAGGTAGTTGTTCCCACCACTCCCGGATCTCGGATTAATGTTTATAATTTCTTGGACAACGTCATTAGAGATGTTCGATCAGGAGTACAAACACGAAATCAGCTATACTCAGCTGATTATGCCTCAATCATGGAAAAGGGATATCTTCACGATGGTGCTTATCGATGTTTTGTGTCTCAATTTGAGCCAAAATATATGAGTGAAGCCTTAAACGATGAGGCATGGGTTAGTGCAATGCAAGAAGAACTCCTACAGTTCAAGAAGTTAAGAGTATGGACCCTTGTGGACAGACCAAAAGGTGCTAAGGTGATAGGCACTAAATGGGTGCTGAAGTGCAAGAAAGACAACAAAGGGGTCATAATTAGGAATAAGGCTCGGCTTGTGGTTCAAGGATTTCGACAAGTCGAAGGCATAGATTACAATGAAGTGTTTGCACCGGTGGCAAGGATGGAAGCAATACGTATATTTCTAGCCTATGCATCTAACATGAAGATTAAAGTTTATCAACTAGATGTAAAAAGTGCATTCCTTCATGGTGAAATCCGTGAAACATTCTATGTCAGTCAACCTGAAGGATTTGAGGATTCGTATCATAGGAATAGAGTTTACAAACTGGACAAGGCTCTTTACAGGCTCCATCAAGCCCCTAGAGCCTGGTATGAGAAACTCTCAACTCATCTTGTGAAACACGGTTTTCGCAGAGGAGTTATTGATTGTACATTATTCATCAAAGAAAAGGATGGTGATTTACTGCTGGTACAGATATATGTGGATGACATAATCTTCGGTTCCAAAAACGAAAAATTATATAAAGAATTCGAATCTGTAATGAAAGGAGAATTTGAGATGAGTGCCATGGGGGAGATGAAGTTCTTTCTTGGCTTGCAGGTGGATTAGACACCCAAAGGAATCTTCCTGCATCAGACCAAATATGTAGGAGATATCCTCAGTCAATTCGACATGGAGAATGCTTCAGCAGCCGGAACTCCACTTGCCATGAACCATGACGTGGCATCCGATGAAAATGGTGATCTGGTTGATGCCACCATGTACAGAGGAATGATCGGATCTCTCATGTACCTCACAGCCTCGCGTCCTGATATTATGTACGCCACATGTCTATGTTCTAGATATCAGGCAAAACCAAAAGTAAATCATCTCATCGGCATTAAAAGGATCTTTCGTTATCTGAAGGGTACTCCAACACCGGGTTGTGGTATCCTCATGACGATAACTTTGAGCTTATAGCGTATAGTGACTCGGACTATGGTGGTTGCAAAATGAATTACAAGTCAACATCAGCGTGATGTCAGTTCTTTGGTAGACGGTTAGTCACATGGCAGTGTAAGAAGCAGACATCAGTTGCTCTGTCAACATGTGAAGCTGAATATGTTGCTGCTGCAAGTTGCTGTTCACAAATCATTTGGATTCAACAGCAAATGCGCGACTACGGTTTGCAATTTTCTAACACCCCTATTTTTGCTGATAATTCTGCTGCAATTGCTCTAACCAAAAATCCGGTCCAACACCCTAAAACAAAACACATCGGTATTAAATATCACTTTATACGTGACTGTTTTGAAAAGCAATTAATCGATGTGGTTAAAATTAATAGTGATTTTCAACGCGCCGACCTCTACACAAAAGCATTTGACAAACCATGGTTTTTAGTTTATTAGTTATTTTCTTTTATTTTATTAGTTTATTAGAGGTTAATGGCGTGAAAAAGAAAAGTGATGTGATTCAAGAAGACGACAGTCTAAGTCCGACAAGTAGGTTCTTAGTTTATTAGTTATTTTCTTTTCTTTTATTTTATTTTCCTGTCTTTAAAAATCCAAAAACACAAAAAGATTTTTGGTTTTAGAGTTTTAGGGGGAGAATAGTTTTACTTTAGTATTTCTTTACTTAAAAAAAACGAGGGGGGAAGGCAGGTTAGCCGAAAGAAATGAAATCAAATCAGTGATTATGATTCACAGTTTATGAAAAATGATAGTACACAGGGAACAAATTGGTTGGGACTTAAAAACTAATTTGCTCAAAATGCGAAATTCATAATATAAGTATGAGAAGTCTAAGCACAACTAAAGAAAAATGATAGTTAAACTATTCTGCTATTGAGGTAACATAGAGAAAGTAGACCTAGAGGTTGCTAGTTCATTATATGATGTGTCGGTAGATTCAACACAATAGGTAAGTAGACTTCATTGGTGAATTAAAATTCAAACTAATTGTTCAACTTGTTAAGGGTTCTCATCTTATCTATGGTTAACACAATCAAGGCAGTTCCAATAAGGGGTGACGAGCAAAATAAATGCCACAAATGTATGCGGATGACCATAAAGATGAGCAAGCACATGGAAAAATTGCTAAAAGCAATCAAGCTAATGACTAATGTCGTTGGTGTGTTATGTGCAAAAGAAACAAATGCTCCAACAAAAAGATAGGTTGTGTGCCTCTCTGCTGTGGGGTGGCACTAACCTGAGGATAAGCATAACCTAAATATTCTAGAATTCATTGTTGTTTGCGCCTCTTTACTGTGCGATGGCACTGACCTGAGGCTTGGCATCTCTTTGAAAGCTCTTAGAATAGTTTCTTCTTGTCAAATACCCGTAGACCGCTCAAAAATCTCCTGAGGAATGTTGATTACCATATAAGTGTGAGATCCACAAATGCTTGTTGAAATAATTAAACCTAACTTATAATTATTGTGAGTCAAAAATCTGTGTATGGATTTAAGTGGAAAAATATACTGACAATCATCATGACTGCAACTCTTGATAGTCAAAATCGTTGTGTGCATCTTATAGCTCTAGTATGATTTCTTGAAAGTGTTATTGACTCTCAGACAAAACAAGAATCTAGCATCAAAGTGCATATTAAAAGGTCCCAAATGATTATGATATACCTGTATGATTCCATAATGAATCTTTCCAGAAATGATTAAATTAACTTGAAGTTGTTCTGCTCAAACCCAAAACCACAAAAATATGTGTTGTTTTTCCTTTAAATTTCAAAGTTTTTTTCTATTTTCTAGTCTTTTGTAGTGTAGACGTCGGGCTATACAACTAGATGAATTCAGTGAATCACTCACTAAAAGGGGTCACGTCTGAGGTGATCAATCATTTCTAAATTAAAAGGGTCATGTCTGAGATGATCAAAGGGCATAATGTTTTTATATCAAAAGTTAATAATTTTAAGTGTCTGAAAGTTTGAGTTCAAGCTCATAAGTGTGAGCCAATCGTACGATTGAATCATAAGGATGAGCCACTCGCACGTTTGAACCGTACGAATGAGCCAGTCACACGATTGGACCATGAGTATGGGACAACCATGCGATTGGACCACAAGACTGAACCAATCGTACGAATGGATGAAAGAGTATGAGCCAGTCGCACGACTGAGACCCAGTCGCACGAATGAAGCATGCGTATGGGTCCAGTCGCACGACTGAAATTTAAAATAGTATAAATAAGGGGTTCAGTCGGTGGTAACCCTTACCACCCTTCAAAGTTCTCTGAAATCGCCCATACACACACACCCTGCCCAAATTTTGACTGTTGTGATTACTGCTTGATTTGTGATACTAACGTGTGTTCTACTCATCTACAGGTACCGGGCGACTGAAATCGATCCAAATGTACATCTTAATCGCATCTTTAAGGTCCGATTATGCTAAAACCTAGAACCGAGACTAAACCCTAAAAAGTAGACCACTTAAATGGACATTAAAGTTGATTTAAAGGACATTAAGTGCTATTTAGAGTCTATGCGGTCCAAATGAGTCTAAACACGAAGTCTAATATAAAGTTTTTACAAAGATTCAAATCTAGGGTGTTCAACAGTGTCGGATGCGAATGGACATGCTAATGAACTTCAGTCACACGATTGAGCCAGACACACGATTCAATCGTACATATGAATCATGCGTATGGGTTCAATCGCACGACTGATTCAACCGCATGGCATAACATACGACTAAGTTCAGTCGCAGGCTCAATAGCACGACTGAACTCAGTCGCAGGCTCAATAGCACGATTGAACTCAGCCGCAGGCTCAATCTTACGACTGAACTCAATCGTACGACTAAAACTCAGTCGTATGGTTCAGTCGCACGACTGAGCCAGTTTGATCAAAACAGTTTAAGTTCCTACTGTCTTCTGTTATGCACAAATCTAACGTATGTGTTTCTTGTGTTGTAGCAACATGGCTGATAGATGGACGATAAGCACCAAGCACAATATCTGTGCTCACTTAGATGCTACTACTCAGAATGCTTCCGAGTTTGCTGGGATCATAGCCTTTCTGAGGAGATCGAGGATCTTCAAGGCCATATCTACACCCTGCACGCCATACAGATCGTTACAGCAGACCTTCTGGGAAGGTGCTACAGTTGACAGGTCCGCTGAGCCCCACAGTATTCGGAGCTCAATCTTCGGACAAGAAATTTGGATCACTGTAGAAGATCTAAGGCGAGTCTTGGATCTGGGTGAGGATTGTGCCCACCCAACCAAGCTACATCCTGTGACCGTTCGGGGATGCTTTCTGAGGATGAAGTACACTAGGGACATCAATGCAGGTGTGCTCAACAAGAGCAACTTGTGCCCCCAGTTCAAGTACTTAGCTCATGTCATTCTCAAGTGCATAGCGTCAAGGAGAGGAGGATTCAACGAGATGTCAGATCAAATCCAGAACGCATATGTTGCTCTGGTGCTGAACCACCCGTTCAGTTTTTCCCACATGTTATTCTCTTACATGATCGAGAACCTCGAGGCCAAGGGCAAGGAAGGCCTCTGCATGTACCCAGACGAGAACCTTCCTCTGCTCCACAAGAGAGAGATGATGCTGTGATTCTGGAGGTGATGGATGACACGACTTTAGGTCGGAAGAAGGTGTCGGGGGAAGCAGGTGAAGCCCCTGGTCAGGAGATTGTTCGGGCATTTGGCCAGTGAAGATTATGTGGCGCTCTCTCGTAAGAAGTGGCGTCACGATAATAGCGACTCCGATGTTGAGCCAATTGAGCTACCCACCGATGAAGAAGACGACGATGATGACGACCATGATGATGGTCAAGGTGGTGATGCACCTGGTGTTTCCGAGCAGGCTGCCATCCACCAGGACTTCTTGGTAGATGAAGAAGAGGAGTCGGACGATGAGCCTCTGGTTAGTACAGTCGGTAGCTGGGTTGTGGCTACCGAGAAAGGGAAAGAGGCGGTTGGTGGACGCCTAGCTGGTACTACAGGTGATGATCCTGATGTCACTGATCCCACTTACACACCTGACCAGCCTATCAGCTCAGGGGGAGCCCCTATTCCCAAAGGTTCAAGGAAGAAAAGGATGTCAAGGAAGAAAAGGATGGCCAAACCCCTCGGCAAAAAGAGTAAGAGACCAAGGTTCACATTGATCACATCTTCCACCACCACTGCCACAATCACAACCACTACCACCACTACCACTGCCACCACCACCACAACACCCACTCCCACCACTACAACCACTGATACTCCCTCCACCACTCATACACCTACCTCCACCTCACCCACACAACCCAACACAATTCCACCACAATCCATTCCCATTCCTCCTCCCATCTTCACCACATCCACCACCACAACCACCACTCACCAAGCCAGTACATCCACCCCATCCCAAATGACACATGGCTCCACTCTACCCACTATTGGGTTAGAGGAACAGCTGGCAAGCCTAAACCGTATTGTGCAAAAGCTAATCGCAACAATGATCTGAGAGCTACTCAGATAAACTAGCTGATGGCGGTAAATGCAGCCCAAGCCAAGCAAATAACTCAGCTCAGTGAGAAGAATGCACTTTATGAGAGAGCTTTAGGCCGAGCTCACCATGCACTAAAGAGTCAAAACGAGTTGATGATGGCATCGGTGAAAAGGATTGAAGGACTGGAGAAAAAGAACAAGAAGATTATGCTAAGGCTGAAGGGATCTAAGGGTGAGCCCTTAAAGATCAAAGGTGATGGTGGAGATGATGAAGATGATGATGATTCGTCTAATGATGAATCAGAAGAAGATGAGGATGAGGAGGAAGCTGGAGGAAGTGGAAAGGAAAAAGAAGGTGATGATAATGACGAGGATGATTAAGAAGGTGATGCATCTGCGTCAGCCTTAAATCCATCAGCAAAAGAGAGGCGTACCAAGAGAAATCAAGATCAAGGAGCCTCATCCTCAGCTCCTCAAGCTGAAGAGACTACAGATCAAGACAAACGTAATGATTAGATGTTTATGTATTTGAACCTTTTGTACTTGAAATGTGTATTACATTAATATAATTAATGATTAATTATGTTTAAATGTCTTATCTAATGATTTATGTGTGTTTTGTTAAATGTTTAATCAAACAGATGAAGCTCAACAGACAAATGAATATGATGTCACCCCCTTTCAGCAAGTTAAGACTCAACTTACTATGATTCTTGAGTTGCAAGGGATCGTCAGAAGATCTGTGAGCTACACTCCGGAGGAAGGAGAGATCATCCATGATCTAACAGACGAGCAGCTCGCTGAAATGTTCAGACTGAATCCTGACGAGCTTGTCAAAGATGCTCCAGAAGTTGATGTTGTGAGTGATGATAAGCTGAAAGATGTGGATGAGATAGAGATAGAGGATGTCACTACAGATTATTATCCAGAGTACAGTGACCCAGAAGGACATGTTATCCCCAACTTGGGTGAAACGTTTGGCAGTGGTACTTCTGATAAGTTAGAGGAGATGGAGAAAGAGAAAGATGAAAGTACAGCCCAAGCTTCGGATGCTAATGTTGATATTAAGAAAGCAGAATGGGCAGATTGTTTTGCTGAGATGTAAGCCCAACGCGCAACTCCAAAGCAAAATGCCTACACCAGGCTTTATAGAGTCAAAAGACATCAGAAAGTGTCAGGCAAGATTATAGCATGGGCATATTTTGAAGACTTGGAAGTCTATGCTGTTAAAAGGGAGAAAGGGATTGAGTACTTCAGATATCCACATGATCTGAAGACTCTTCCTGGTTTTGTGCTCAACCGACTGGCATGCTTAGATCTGTTATATGCTAACCCAAGAAAGATGTCAGGATGGTTTGAGGCTGCATTGAAGAAAGAATACCACACCAGGTGGGTAAACTTCAGACCTCAACAACCTAAGAGGGTCATTCATGAGTCTGAAGTTGATCCTATATCTGGAAAGCCTAAAGTTGTGTTGAAGTGGAGTCCCCCACACACAATGTCCAAGATTCCCTTACGGGAAATGCCTCAGGACTTCACTCCACACTTCAAGTGGTGGTATTATGACTGGAGGACAGGGGAAGCGGTCATAGTTCTGAACAGAGATGGGAAGATAGAGACTATCTGGGTATTTGACCCAATATGGCTCACTAACTTGTCTGCTGAAGATGTCCATACTTTATACAAGTGGCCACTGTTCTATGACACGCAAGACATTGTACAAGCTCTTCAATTCTAACACGTTATAGGGCTCTGTTTTGCATTTGAGATACATGCAGGAGTCACAAGAGAAGAGAAGTACAAGAAGTTCCAAGAACATGTGAAGAATGCTAGACAATAGGGTAAACTAGGTCCAAGGGGGAGTTTGTAGATACATGTGTTCCTAGTTTATGTGCTTAAATGTAAAAGTCTTTCATGTCTTACATATGTGTAATTTGACGAAGTAATGAAATATGATATATGATTTGATGTTTATTTATCTTTGATTCATATGTATGAATTTCTTATATAGGTTTGAGGTTGTTGTACAAAATTCTAAATCAATAATGATTGAGTATTATGTTCAACCTAGTCAGGTGATTATTCATGCTAATGAACCATACTTATGGACCATACGCATGAATACATCATGCTTATGGACCAGTCGCACGACTGAACCAGGAGACTGGATCAGTCGTATGATTGAGACATATGATTGACTCAGTCGCACGACTGAACCTTTAGTTGTGCGTATGACTCAATCGCATGATTCAGTCGCACGACTGAACCATGCTAATGGTTCAGTCGTACGAATGAAAACCACTAACCTATAAATACCACCTAATTCGTGGAAGAAGGACACTTGAAGAGATATTTCGAATACACATAAACCCTAGCCATTTAGAGCGTCCCAAACAACCTGTCCAAGTTCATAGTTCGTTCCTGATCGATCCCTACTCGTTCTTAACGTTTAGTTCAATCTTATATCGATCGGGTTATCGTTCTCACTGATTGGATCGCCAATCAAATAGGATTCCACACTATTTGATCCAGTTTAAACGCAGAATCAGTTAGTACTCCGTACGAACACGGTCCTAACACTTAGAACCAGCTTGGCGTCCACCAACCGCCTCTTTCCCCTTCTCGGTAGCCACAACCCGGCTACCGACTCTCCTGATGATAGGCTCATCATCAGACCCTTCTTCTTCATCTAACTGGAAATCCTTATGGAAAGCAGCCTGCTCAGATCCACCAGGTGCATCAGAAGTACCGTGTGGAGATTGTGGAGATATAGTAGACGTGTCAGTTGCCCTTGATTGACTCGGACCAGTATCTCCACCACCTTGACCGTCATCAGTGTCATCATTATCATTGTCTTCTTCTTCAGTGGGAACCACAATGGGCTCCACATCAGAATCACCATCATCATGACGCCACTTCTTCCGTGAAGGCGCCACATAATCCTCATTAGCCAGATGGCCAAAAAATCTCCTGACTGGGGGCTTCACCTGCTTCCCCCGGTATACCTTCATCCTGCCCAACGTGGTGTCATCCATCACCTCTAATACAGCCGCATCATCCTTCTCCTTCGGCAGCAAAGGAAGCTTCTCGTGTATAATCATCTGTAAGAAATGTGGATACATACAGAAGCCTTCCTTGCCCTTGACCTCAATGTTCTCGATCAAGTAAGAGAACATCATGCGGGAGAAACTGAACGGGTGGTTCAGTACTAGTGCAATGTATGCATTCTGGATTTGGTCAAACATCTCATCAAATCCTCCCCGCTTGGAGGCTATGCACTTTAGGATCACATGTGCCAAGTACTTGAACTGGGGGCACATGTTGCTCTTGTTCAGCACGCCGACATTGATGTCCCCAGTGTACTTGATCCTCAGAAAGCAACCTCGAACTGTCACTGGATGCAGCTTGGTTGGGTAGGCTCCGTCCTCACCCAGATCTAAGACCCTCCTTAGGTCATCTTCAGTGATCTCAATGTCTTGTCCGAAGATAGAGCTTCGGATACAGTGTGGCTCAACCGACCAGTCAACTGAGGCACTTTCCCAAAAGGCCTGCTGAATAGATCTGTAGGGTATGCATGGACTAGAGATAGCCTTGTAGATACTCGATCTATGTAGGAAGGCTATGATCCCAGCAAACTAAGAAGCATTCTGGGATGTAGCATCCAGATGAGCACAGATGTTGTGCTTGGTGCTTATCGTCCATCTTTCAACCATGTTGCTGCAACACAAGAAACATATACATTAGATTTGTGCAAAGGAGATAACAGTTGGATTTTTGCTGATTTTGATCCACTGGTTCAATCGTGCGATTGAACCATACGACTGAGTTCAGTCGTACGATTGAGCCTGCGACTGAGTTCAGTCGTGCGATTGAGCCTGCGACTGAACTTAGTCGTATGCTAAGCCATGCGGTTGAGTTAGTCGTGCGACTGAGTCACCGATTGATTCACTCGTGTGATTGAATCATGCGCCTGGCTCAATCGTGCGACTGAGGTTCATATGGAGTGTCTATTCGCATCTTGCTCTGTTCGTCACTCTAACTCAGAATCTTTGTCAAAACGTTATATTACACTTCATGTTTAGACTCATTAGATTCGCAGGAACTTGAAATAGCACTTATTATCATTTAAAACAACATTTGCGTTCATTTAAGTGGTCTATTTTAGATTATAGTCCTAGTTATTGATCTAAACCCTTTCGGTCACATAGGGTTCGATTAAACCACTGATTTGAACTGATTTCAGTTGCAAAGTACCTGTAGCTAAGTGGGAAATCAGTCAGTATCGTAGATATAATCGGAGATCAATCACAGTAAACGAAAATTTGGCAGAGTGTCTGGGTATGAGCGGTTTTTGAGAGTTTTTGAAGGGTGGTAGAGTATCCGACCGGCTAACCCCCTTACTTATACTGTTTTAAGTTTCAGTAGTGCGACTGGACCCATAGGCATGATTCATGTGTGCGACTGGCTCAGACTGCTTCATCCAGTCGTACGATTGGTTCATTCTTGTGATCCAATCGCATGGTTGCCCCATACTCATGGTCCAATCGTGTGATTGGCTCATACTTATGGTTCAATCGTGCAATTGGCTCATACTTATGATTTAATCGTGCAAGGCTCATACTCATGAGTTTGACCTCAAAATTTCCCTACACTCAAAATCTAACCTTTGATTTATGACATTATGACCAATAATCATCTCAGACATGACCCTTTTAATAGAAAATCATATGATCACCTCAGACGTGATCCTTTTAAAAGAAAATCATTTGATCACCTCAGACGTTATCCTTTTAATTTGGAACCGATTGGTCACCTCAGACGTGCCCTTTTACTTTGTGATTCACAGAGTTCATCTAGTTATATAATCCGACATCGATGCAAAAAGATAACGAAAACAGAAAACAACTGAAAAAAACAGAAAACAACTTGATTGAAAAAAACAAGAATATTTTTGAGTTTTTGGTTTGAGGTGAATTAAAACCTTTTAGAAATCTTCTAACTGATTTTACTTCCTAAGCAGACCAGCTTCTATTTAGTTTTATCATATCTGGAAAGATTCATATGGAAACATACAGGTATATCATAATCATTTGGGACATCTATGATATGTATTTGGATACTTGATCCTTATTTGTCTGAGAGTCAATAGCACTTTCAAGAAATCATACTAGAGCTATAAGATGCACACACTGAATTTGACTGTCGAGAGTTGCAGTCAAATTGTCAGTATGTTTGTCCACTTAAATCCATACACAAATTTTGACTCACATTGGTGATGAGTTAGGTTATATTATTTCAACAAGCATTTGTGGATCCCACACTTATATGGTAATCAACATCCTCAGGAGATTTTTGAGCGGTCTACGGGTATTTGACAAGAAGAAACTATTCTAAGAGCTTTCAGAGAGATGTTAAGCCTCAGGTCAGTGCCATCGCACAGCAGAGAGGCGCAACAAAAATGAATTCTAGAATATTTAGGTTATGCTTATCCTCAGGTTATTGCCATCGTACAGCAGAGAGGCACACAACCAATCTTCTTGTTAGAGCACCTTTTTTCTTTTGCACAAAACGCACTAACAACATTAGTCATTAGCTTGATTGCGCTTAACATTTTTTTCATGTGCTTTGCTCATTTTTATGGTCATCTGCACACATTTGTGGCGTTTATTTTGCTCGTCACCCCTTATTGGAAATGCGTTGATTGTGTTAACCAGGGATAAGATGAGAAACCACAGCAAGGTAAACAACTTAGTTTGAATTTGATTCACCAATGAAGTCTACTCATCTATTGTGTTAAATCTACCGACACATCATATAATGAACTAGCAACCTCTAGGTCTACTTTCTCTATGTTACCTCAGTAGCAGACTAGTTTACTATCATTTTTCCTCTATTTTGCTTAGACTTCTCAGACTTGTGATTTGAATATAGCATTTTGATCATTTAAATCCTTTTGATGTCTCAAATAATTAGTTCCCTGTGTACTATCATTTTTCAAAAATGTTGAATCAATCTCACAAATTTGATTTCTTTACTTTCAGCTAATCTGCCCACCCCTAATTTTTTTTCTAAGTAATTAAATACTGAAACTAAATAAATACTGAAACTAAACTATTCTCAACCTAAAATTCTTAAACCGAATTTTTTTTTTGTGTTTTTTGGATTTTTAAAGACAAGAAAATAAAATAAAATAATAAACAAATAAAGATTAAGAAAAATTTGGCGGACTACGAACTCGACTCTTCTGGAATCACATCACCTTTCTTTTTCACGCCATTGACCTCCAAAAGATATAAAAACCAAGGTTTGTCAAAAGCTTTTATGTAGAGGTCGGCGCGTTGAAAATCCGTATTAAATTTAACAACATCGATTAATTGCTTTTCAAAACAGTCACGTATAAAGTGATATTTACCACCGATGTGTTTAGTTTTTGGGTGTTGGACCGGATTTTTAGTGACAGCTATTGCAGCAGAATTATCAACAAAGATAGGGGTGTTAGAAAATTGCAAACCGTAGTCCCGCATTTGCTGTTGAATCCAAATGATTTGTGAACAGCAACATGCAACAGCAACATATTCAGCTTCACATGTTGACAGAGCAACATATGTCTGCTTCTTACACTGCCAGGTGACTAAGCGTCTTCCAAAGACTGACATCCTGCTGATGTTGACTTGTAATTCATCTTGCACCCACCATAGTCCGACTCACTATACAATGTAAGCTCAAAGTCATCATCATGAGGATACCACAACCCGAGTGTTGGAGTACCCTTCAGATAACGAAAGATCCTGTTGACCACAATAAGATGATTCACTTTTGGTTTAGCCTGATATCTGGAACAGATACACGTGGCGTACATAATATCAGGACGAGAAGCTATGAGGTACATCAGAGATCCGATCATTCCTCGGTACATCATGGCATCTACCAGATCACCATTTGGATCTTGTTGACCACAATAAGATTGATTCACTTTGGTTTAGCCTGATATCTAGAACAGATACAGTGGCATACATAATATCAGGACAAGAAGCTATGAGGTACATCAGAGATCCAATCATTCCTCGGTACATCATGGCATCTACCAGATCACCATTTTCGTCGGGTGCCACATCATGGTTCGTGGCAAGTGGAGTCCCAAAAACCGTTGCATTCTCCATGTCGCACTGACTAAGGATATCTCCTACATATGTAGACTGATGCAGGAAGATTCCATTTGGTGTCTGGTCCACCTGTAACCCAAGAAAGAACTTCATCTCTCCCATGGCACTCATCGCAAACTCAGCTTTCATCACAGATTCGAATTCTTTACACAATTCTTCATTTTTGGAACCAAAGATTATGTCATCCACATATATCTGTACCAGTAGTAAATCACCATCTTTCTCTTTGATGAACAATGTGCAGTCAATAACCCCTCTGCGAAAACCATGTTTCACCAGATAAGTAGAGAGTTTCTCATACCAGGCTCGAGGGGCTTGATGAAGCCCATAGAGAGCCTTGTCCAGTTTATAAACTCTATCCCAATAATAAGGATCCTCAAATCCTTCAGGTTGACTGACGTACACAGTTTCACGAATTTCACCATAAAGGAAGGCACTATTCACATCCAATTGATAAACTTTGATCTTCATGTAGGATGCATAGGCTAGATACGAATTGCTTCCATCCTTGCCACAAGTGCAAACACTTCATTGTAGTCAATGCCTTTGACTTGTCTAAACCCTTGAACAACAATTCGAGCCTTGTTTCTGATTATCACCCCAAGCACCATCGTGTAGATAACCTTTTTCCATGACTGGGACATAATCAACTGAGTATAGTTGATTCGTGTTGAGCTCCCGATAGATTACAAATATCCCTGTGATGTTGTCCAGGGGATGATGCACATTAACTTGAGTTCCGGGAGTGGTGGGAGCAACTACCTCATTATCCAGATTTTGAATCAGAGGTTCGGTTTCTGAGGCTGTTGGAGTATGGGGTTCAGAAGTTCTAGAGGCATCAAGATCAGATGCTTGTGTACTTTCAGTAGCGGGAACCTGTTCCTCCTGGTCTACATTTGCAGTCTCAACTGCTTCATCATCAGACGAAGACTCACTTACTTCAAGCTCTCCCCCTGAAGGGCTAGAAGTATCGTCTAATTGAACCAATGATGTCGGGTCTAGTGGAGGAGTATTCAGAACATTATACATCATTCGAGCAGATAACTCATCATCAGGATGAGAAGGAGGTAGATTGAAGAATTTGAAAAATCCATCATATTCAAAAAAGAAGGAAGGTCCTTTCCCAGCAGGGGGTGGTGTATCTTTGGACATCAACATTGCACCACACTTCTACCTGACTCGTTGAGTTGTTATAAACTCTCTTGTATGGTATACTATATCCGAGAAAGACACCTTCTTCAGCCTTCTCACCAAACTTCCCAGTCTGAGTCTTCTTTAAGAGCATGCACGGTACTCCAAATGGTTCTAGATACTCCAAGTTGGGTTTACGTCGCTGGAGCAATTCATAACACGTTTTTCCATGACGTTTGACCACTAAGACTCGATTGAGAGTATAGCATGCATTAGCCACTGCCTCGTTCCAGAATTGAATAGGCAGGTTAGAGTCGGCTAACATTGTCCTTGCTATCTCTATCAAGCTTTGATTCTTTCTTTCAGCAACCCCATTCATCTGTGGAGTGTAGGCAAAAGTAAATTGATGAACAATTCCTTTGTCTCGACAGAATGCCTCCATCCACTGATTCTTGAACTCTGTTCCGTTGTCTGATCGAATCTTTCTGACTTTCAGCTTGTAGAGTGATTCTAATGTAGTGACTAGATGCTTGAATAATTCAAATGTCTCTGGCTTTGCTTTCAGAAACATCACCCAAGAGAATCTTGAGTAATCATCAGTTACTACAAAGCAGTACAAATCAGCAGCAATGCTTTTTGTACTGCCTGGGCCACACAGATCCATATGTAGAAGCTCGGGAGGAATGTCGATAGAATTGACTTTCTTTGCTTTGTGAGACTTCTTGGTCTGTTTCCCTTACTTACATGCTACGCAGGAATCTGGGAATTGGAAATTCTTGACTGTAACTCCATTCACCAAATCATTTTGAACCAGATGATTCATCTTCTTAGGATTAATGTGTCCCATTCTCCTATGCCCAGAGATAGAATCCCTCTCCATTGCCATTGATAAGAAGTAGTGGGCAGTAGACTCAGTTGTGGAGGCTTTTGATAGATCCAAAACATACAGATCGTTATATCTTGAAGCTGACATTAGAATTTTATCCTCCTCGACAACATACTCCTTCTTCAACAAATAGCCCTTCTTGTTGTCAAACATAACTTTGAATCATTTATCACAAATTTGGGAGACGGAAAGCAAGTTGTTCTGCAGTTGTTGAACGTAGTTGACCTTGTCAAACTTCACTCTCTCATTTCCCACTTCGCCTTGAGCTGTGATGTAACCTCCTTTATTCCTAGCGAACGATATGTGTCCCCCTTTAATTTGCTTGATGTTGAAAAGGATAGACGAATTCCCGGTCATGTGCCTGGAAGCCCTACTATCAATAATCCAGGTATTAGTGATAGCGCTGTAGCGGACACCCTGCACATACAAAGGAAATGATTAGTTCAGGTTTGGGACCCAAGCCTTAACTGGCTTGGGTGTCCTAGAGGTATCACACATCATGAACTCAACCCACTGTCCTTCAGAGGATGAGAGCACATCTTTCTTCTTCTTATTCTCACTATCAGACACAATATTTGTTTTGATCTTCCATAAACCAGTTTTGTGTAAGGCCTGTTTGTGGTAAATAGACGACTGGCTTATGGTTTGAACTTTAGGTTCACTGATAATCTTAGGTGTAACCCTAGGTGACACATTAGATCTAATTTCATAAAATCTTGGTTTTTCATCAAAAAGTTCAATTTTCTTTTTAGGTGTCAGATAATAAGGACAATTTGGAGAGATATGTCCTTGTTTTCCACAACTGTAGCAGGATCTCCCTTCGACACTTTGAGGAAAGTGTTGACGTGGGGTTGTGTTTGGTCGGGGTTTTGATGAAGACTCTTCCTTTTTAGATGTTTCACCTTCTTTAACAAGCTTAATTGTTTTGACATTTTGAACATCTTTCATTTTCATTTTATCTGGATTTTGATGATTAACACGTTTAAGGTTCATTGGATTGGACCTCTTAGGTTCTGAAAAAGACATTTGTGAACCTGACCCTAAAACCTTTTCACTTTTAGCACCCGAATTCTCAACAGGTATCTTATCTGTTGATTCCAAAGAAGAATCCTTCTGTTTAGTGATAGATTTCACAGGTTGACCCATAGAATCTGGATCACTAACCAGAGGAGTAGACACCACATGATCCTTTACAGGGTTATTATTAATTGGTCTACATTTAGTGTTCAAAAGGATTTCATGTGGTGGCGGTACAACCTTATAACCCAGACCTTCCCCTGCATTTCGTTCTTTCACAAGGTTCTGAACAATGTGAGAAGAACTTGCCAAACTGTGCAATTTTTGTTTTAAAGAATGAACTTCCACTTGTAAAATTGCTTTTTCCTTCTTATTTTCCTCCAAATAATTTAGATGTAATTTGATGTCATTTGATTGATTTAAGGCAACAACCTCGGTTTCCCTTAGTTGTTTCCCTAACAGTTCTATCTTTTCTTTGAAGCTGCACTCATTTTGTTTTAAAATACGATTTGCTTCAGTGCAGAGTTGTAAATCATTTACTAGATTATCATTATGTTCTAATAACCTAGCTAATTTTAAATTAATGCTTTCTCTAAATTTATCCCATTCAGTACAAGCATGGTTTTCAAATAATTTGTCTTTAGAACATACCTATGTAGAACTAGACGAATCAGCCATCAATGCAGTGTCAGAATCTTCGGTGACTGGAGATTCTGAGTTTGTAGCACTGAGCTTTTCTTCAACCAAATGATCAACAACATCCATAGCTTCTTTGATATCGGAAAGTGAATGCTCAGCTATGATGTCTCCTTCACTTGCAGATCCATCATCCATTGTATCAACTAAGGCAATGTTTGATTCACCCTGAGAAATGAATCGGAAGGACCAGTCTTGTCCTTCATCACCTTGAGCAACCAACGCCTTAGACTCTTGACTTGAAGATGAAGCTCCAATCTTATCCTATTCTTGTCAGTTGAATGTAGGAAAAGGATTTCCATTTCCAGTCTTCTTTGGCTTCACGCACTCACGTTTGAAGTGCCCTTTTTCACCACAGTTGAAACATGTGACTTTGGTTTTCTCAAATCCAAATGTCGTATCTTTCGTTGCAACCAAATTTTGCCCTGTCTTTTTCACAAACTTCTTGGCTCTTCTAATAGCACTAGCCAAGGCCCACATTATATCCATGTGTTCTAGCTCATTTTCATCAACTTGCTCGTAGTCCTCGTCAGTAAGATGACAGTTTCCAATCTTACCAGCAATTAATCCATCATAAGATTGAACAACAGCAGCTAGAAGATCCATGTGCCCTTTGGCAACTTCCATGGTGACATTTCCGAGATTCTCGGTCTTCAACTTGGTAGTATTTGCCTCAGGAACTGTGTATTGGGTTCCAGATGACCCTGACGTTACAGTTCCTGAAGCACTACTTTGGGAAGGAGCAGAAGAGCTAGACACAAATGCCGTTTGTAGTGGTGCACCTGAAGCAGCCGGAGTTGGAACTGAATTGTATAATGCAGGATTCTAAACATAGGATCCTTTCTTTGACTTGTATTTCATACATAGTTCTTCCTCCCTTAACTTCAAAATGAAATCATTTATGTATAAAGTAGCAAGAATGTTGTTTTGTCTCAAATTAGACACAAATGGATCCCATTTGTCTGGCAGACCATCAGCAAAACTAGAGACTTTATCTTCCATGGATGTGGTCACGCCATGAGTGTGCAACTCACTCATCAGATGATAAAATCTATCAATGATATCATCCAAGCTCTCATTCCCAAGACATGGTAAACTTAGAACAGGACAGATTCACTCGTGCGAATGAGCTATGCGAATGAGTAACTCGTGCAGATGAAAGATGCGAATGAATTCAATCGTGCGATTGGATTCAGTCGTGCGAATGAGCAAGACTAATGAAAACAAACGACTGGAGCTGTTTAACTGTGCGAATGAGAGACACGACTGAGTTGAGTCGTGCGAATGAGTGTAAACGAATGAGTTCAGTCGTACGAATGGTCCAATTGTGCGACTGAAGACTGCTGTGTTTGACAAATCGAATATTTTGAATACTTTGACACAAAATACAAATTTTCCAGAAACCCTAATATGCTGTTTGATGAAAAATCGAAACTTTAACACATGCAAACGTCAAAAACACCTTTTGAAGCAAAATGGTGACTCTTTTGATTGAAAACGTAGGTTTTAACACCAAAACCAATTGAATCCACGCAGAATCACGAGCCAAAGCTCTGATACCACTTGTTAGGACCGTTTTCGTACGGAGTACTAACGGAGTCTGCGTGAGACAGATCAAATAGCGCGGAATTCTATTTGATTGGCAATCCAATCAGTGAGAACGACAACCCGATCGATCTAACGATGAAACAAACGTTAAGAATTGATTAGAAATCGATCAGGAACGAACTTTGAAGTTGGATATGCTATTTAGAACGCTCTGGACGGCTAGGGTTTAATAATCTTCGAAATCTCACTTTTTCCACGAATTATGTGGTATTTATAGGTTTCTAGTTTTCATTCGTACGGCTGAACCATTAGCATGTTCACTCGTGTGACTGACTCATGCGGTTGGTTCGTACGCATGACTGAAGGTTCAATCGTGCGACTGAATCAATCTTATGTCTCAGTCATACGACTGATCCAGTCTCCTAGTTCCGTCATGCGACTGGTCCATAAGTATGATTCATTCATGCGTATGACCCATAAGTATGGTCCATTAGCATGAATAACCAACAATAATATGAAATATTTAAAGACAAATAAACATCAAGAAGCATATCATATTTCATTAAGAATTCACATTATATATGTGTAAGAAATGAAAGACTTTTACATTTAAGAACATAAACTAGGAAAATAATGCATCAACAATATACATCATCAATTTATCACAAAACACATGAAGTATATATAACACATTATCACGTTATCAACTAAAATACACAAATAATACTTAAATTCCATAAATCACATAACCATGAACTAATAATCAACATTATTAGTTCAATTATGATTGTTTATCATAGATCATTGTTATTAAGTCACCTACGTTCAACTACCACTAGTGTGTGCTCACGACACGTGTATGCAAGACTTAACGGAACTAACGGAGTTTTGTAATGGAAAATTACCGGATTTCACATTATCCTCATGTTAAAAGAACTTTTGTCCCGAAAATTGCATTACATGGTTGTGTTACATGAATGGTTTATTGCATTGGCATAACGAAATCGAGTGAGTTGTCACATCATCCCCATGTTGAAAGAAATTTCATCCCGAAATTTAATCAGTACCTTCCCTTGCTGTCGTCGTCGTTTCGAACAAATGAGGATAGTTAAGCTTCATCTGATCCTCACATTCCCACGTGAATTCCGGTTGACGTCTTGAGTTCCAACAAACTTTAACTATAGGTATCTTGCTTTGCTTAAGGGTTTTGACCTCACGATCCATTAACACAATTGCTCATCCACTTGTACTTCCTCGAGTGGTACAACCAAAGGTTCATCAGATAAACACTTTTTCAGATTTGAGACGTGAAGTACATTGTGAACGCCATTTAGTGAGTCAGGAAGGTCTAATCGATACGCCACTGGACCTATTCTTTCTAGGATCTCAAATGGTCAACGTATCTCGGATTAAGCTTGCCTCTTTTGCCAAACCGATTCACACCTTTCCACGGTGAGACTTTCAGCAAGACTTTGTCACCGACCTGAAACTCCAACGGTTTCCGTCGCTTGTCTGCATAGCTCTTTTGTCTGTCCTGCGCTACAGCCATTCGGTTCCGCATCTACCCGATCTTCTCGGTAGTCTCGTGCACCAATTTGGGGTCAGTCAACTGACTATCACCAACCTCCGCCCAACAAACTGATGATCTACACTTTCACCCATACAACGCCTCAAATGGTGCTGCCTTAATTCTAGTATGATATCTATTGTTGTACGAAAACTCGACCAACGGTAGATGATCTTCCCAATTGTTTCTGAGATCAATCATCCAAGCTCGTAACATATCTTCCAAAGTTTGAATAGTACGCTCATTTTGCCCATCGGTCTGCGGATGATAGGCAGTGCTCATATCCGGACGCGTACCTAAAGATTTCCGTAACGACTGCGAGAAATGAGACGTAAAACGAGCATTACGATTTGAAATAATCAAGATCGGCACACCATGTCTCGAAACTACCTCCTTCAGGTAAATTCGAGTTAACTTGTCTATTTTATCAGTCTCCTTGATCGCCAAGAAGTGGGTTGACTTAGTCAGTCGATCCACGATCACCCATATCATGTCACAACCACTAAGAGTCTTGGGTAGCTTAGTAATGAAGTCCATAGAAATATTTTCCCACTTCCACAAGGGGATCATAGGTTGTTGCAGTAATATAGATGGCTTCTAATATTCCACTTTGGTCTTAGAATACGTCAAACACTTACTCACATACGTAGCTACGTCTGCCTTCATATTAGGCCACCAATAGTGCGCCTTCAAGTCATGATACATTTTGTCGATACTAGGGTGTATAGAATACTTAGACTTATGTGATTCAATCATATCCAAGTCTCTTAAATTCCCATACAAAGGTACCCAAAGTCTCTCAATAAAATACCGGATTCCATCGGATTTCACCTCCAACTGTTTGTCCATCCCACGTAAGGACTCCGATCCAATGTTTTCCGCTTTCAAAGCTTCCGTCTGAGCTTCCTTGATTTGATCGGGCAAGTGAGTTCTAATTGTCAGTTGCAGAACACGCACTCGTCGGGGCTTAGCGGTCTCCTTTCTACTCAAGGCATAGGGGACTACGTTCTCCTTGCCTTGGTGATATTTGATAGCACAATCGTAATCGTTTAGCAATTCCACCTAGCGTCGTTGCCTCATGTTCAGCTCTTTTTGCTCAAAGATATGCTGAAGACTCTTGTGATCGGTGTAAATAGTGAATTTGGTACCATACAAGTAATGTCTTCAGATCTTCAAGGCAAATACCACTGCACCTAACTCCAATGCATGAGTAGTGTAGTTCTTTTCGTGCACCTTCAGTTGTCTCGAGGCATAGGCTATTACTTTGTCACGTTGCATCAGGACACAACCAAGTCCTTTGATAGAAACATCACAGTAAACCACAAAATCATCACTTCCTTTTAGCAATGCTAATATCGACGTGCTATAGAGTTTTTGTTTCAACAACTGAAAAGTAGCTTCTTGACTCTTACCCCATTTATAAGTTGTTCCTTTATGGATCAAGCTGTAAGAGGTTGAGCGATTATAGAAAATCCCTTAATGAAACGTCGATAATATCCTACCAGTCCAAGAAATTGCCTTATCTCACTTGGCGTCTTGGGTACCGACCAATTCTTTATAGCCTCAATCTTCGTAGGATTCACATGTATTCCCTTCTAGTTAACAATGTGACCTAAGAATTTCACCTCACGAATCCAGAAATCACACTTAGAAAACTTGGCAAACAACAGTTCCTTTCTAAGTAGTTCCAAGATTAAACGTAGGTGCTCCTAGTGTTCTTCCTTGTCTTTGAATAGATCAAGATGTCGTCGATAAACACGATAACAAACTGATCGAGGTAGGGTTTGCACACATGATTCATGAGATCCATGAACACTGCTGGTGCATTAGACAACCCAAATGGCATGACCAAGAATTCATAATGACCATAACGAGTATGAAATGTGGTCTTCGAGATGTCTTCCTCTCGAACTCTTAGTTGATGATAACCAGACCTCAGATCAATCTTGGAGTAACAGCTTGATTCCTGAAGCTGATCAAACGAGTCATATATACGAGGCAAAGGGTATCAATTCTTGACGGTAACCTTGTTCAACTCTCTATAGTCGATACACATTCGGAATGTGCCATCCTTCTTCTTAAAAAGAGAATAGGCACTCCCCATGGTGATGAGCTTTGTCGAATAAATCCTTTATCCAATAGCTCCTGAAGGTGAGTAGATAGTTCCTGCAATTCGTTCGGTGCTAAGCGATAAGGTGCTCTCGCAATTGGAGATGCCCTGGGAGTCAAATCCATCTGAAACTCAACTTGACGACGAGGTGGTAGTCCAGGTAGATCCTCTAGAAACACCTCTGGAAAATCAAAAACCACTGGAATATCCTCTAGCTTCTTTTCCTCTTGTTGCTTGTCAGATACAAGGGCTAATATGGATAAGTGACCCTTGCGTAGCCATTTCTGCGCCTTCATGAATGATATGATGCCTATCACAGCACCACTTCTCTCACCCTTAACCAAGAGAGTTTCTTCGTCTATGAGAGGAATGCGAATGACCTTCTCATGACAAAATACCTCTGCTTGCTTCTTGGACAGCCAATCCATGCCTACGACCACGTCGAAACTCCCATGAGTTACGGGCATAAGATCGATATTGAAGGTCTGACCAGCAAGTTCTTTCTTGCAACCCTTAAGGATGTGTGTAACAGAAATTTGCTTACCATCAGCTAACTCTTGGTATACTTAGAGTCCAACGCAGAAGGCATATCATTTAAGAGACTACAAAACTTAGTAGAGATAAAATTCCTATCTGCTCTAGTGTCAAACAGTTCAGAAGCAAAACAACCATTAACAGGAAATTTACTAGTAACAGTAGTAAGATCGTTTAGAGTTGTTGGATCAAGTAAGGCTGGTGCAACCAAAACAAACACTTAGATAATTTTGGTGCAACTGATGAAGAACTTTCGAAGGCAAATGTTGAGCTTCCAAATGTCAAGTTTGAAAGAGCTTCTGAAGAGAAACTCCAACTTCCAAAGACAAAGCCTTCCTTCTTCCATAGTTCAACACTTTGAAGAAATCAAGGCAATGACTTCATAAGTATGAAGGTCTAAAGAATGTCTCAATCCTCGGAAGAAGTAGCCTCTTTCGAAGTATAAGTGGCTATGGAAGAACAAGTTCTTCCGAAGCCAATTAACCTTCCGAAGAACCTACTAAGAACCAGTGGACATAAGTATGGTCCTTCTGACACTCCGCTGCAAATCTCTGATTTACTACATGGTGCTTTCCCACACCAATGTAGTTGGCCATACTTTATTCCACTGTTCATTCCTTATCAGTTAGTACAGTTACCAACTTTTGTCATGACATATCCATGACAAAAGGTAAGTCATGGATATGTCAACTCTTAGAGGGACTCTGCATCATCTAACCGAGTGTGATTCAGTGAGTTTGAGAGACAACATAAGTGTTGAGTGACCAAAACCGATCCTGCAAGAGCCTTACCTGAACCCATGACAAAGGCTGTCCCTTTAGCTCCACCATTGTTACCACCATTATTGTCACGGTTGCTACCATTGTACGTCCAATCTCTTAGTTTATCAACCATGAGGCTATATCTAAGCTTTATAAATGTTTTTATATGTAAAAATGTGACCTTTATGCGATTCTTTGCAACTTTTCAAAACCCAAAACCCTAGAATCCGGGTTTGATCTACAGAAGGGTTTAGAGGTGAATTCTTACCTGGATTTGTTGCTCCTTTCTTATGGTTTGATGCTCCAATACCCAGATCTTCAATCTCTTAACCTTTGAAGCTCTAAATCTTGAGTTTTCTTCACTTTCTCTCTCTACTTTCTCTCTCTATGAATTTGGGTGGCTAGGGTTCAAATGAGGAAGATGATGGCTGGTTAAGTGGCTTAAGGGTTGATTATGGGCCTTTAATCCCCTTAGGCTACTACCCAATAAGGCTAAATTAGCCCATGGCCATTTCTTCACCTTATTAAATACCCAATAATTAAGCCCATTATCCTTGATGATTCGTTTTGACTTTTCGGGGTGTTACATTTTGATCACAATTTTGAGATCTATTGTAATTTTTCACAAAAATTACTTTCTCAAATTTCAGTACTCCATTTATTACCATTCCTTCACCAACAATTTTAACTCCCTTGTTATCCCCACCAAATGTCACATATGAAGCATTTTTATGTTTGAAATCATGAAGGAGGGAACAATTTCCTATCATATGCCTAGAACAACCACTATCAACTTATCACTTGTTGTCAGTCCTCCATGGATGTTCCTGTACAAATAATGAAATCAATTAGAGACCGGAGCCCAAGCCTTAATGGTCTTGGGCTTTTCATTGGTATCTATGATGGTTACTCCTTCATGGATGAGCCTAGATGTTTCAAGATTGTTTTTAGATTCAATTGATTCATTATTGTTTGTTTGGGGTGAGGATGATTTTGATGATGATGTACTTGAACTATTTTGATCTTGATCCTCAAGCACCTCCTCTACCAACTCTCCCTTGAGTTTCTTGTCCTTTGAACTTGAAGATGATACATGATGAGAAAACGTATCTGCATACTTTGCCTTTGAATGAGGTACATGATTACCTTTGTCAAAGTTATCATAAAAAGCTTTATCTTCCTGTAAATCCACCTTCTTGTGTGGAGTTTTGCTTTGAGATTTTTTGTTCTCTTTCTTTTTCTTTGTTTGAACATCAGCAGATGCTGGCTTCTTTGTCTGTGAAGCCTTTTGTTTAGGCTGCTACTTTTTCTTTTTTGATCTTTCCTCACTTTCACTTGATTGTGAGTCTAATTTAGCATTCTCATACTTCTTCTTTATGACCTTTGTTTTGTTCTTCTTGTTAAAGTAACATTCTTGACTAGAATGATTCTTCTCTTCACAAATAGCACAGTATTTGTTGAAGTAACAGTCAGAAGTCATATGATTGTTCATATTGCAAATAGAACAATAGCTGCTGAAGTAGCAATCAACTGTATTGTGGTTGCGCATGTCACACCATTTACAATATTTTTCTTCTTCATTGCCAGCCTCTCGCACTATTTTCTTCTTTTGCATTTTCAATTCTCTCTCAATTTTTGCAGTTGAAGAATTTTCTCCTCGACTAGACATGATGTCAAATGGTTCTTTTTGTTAAGGCTTCACAACCTTCTTTTCTTTCTTCCCTTTGACATGTTGAGGTTCAGCAGATGATTGCTTCTTCCGTAGATCTTCTATGGATGATTGTATTCTTGAAATTACTTTCTTCCGTTGATCTTCTATGGATGACTGATTTGATAAAGCAGCCTTCTATGGTTTTTCTCCTGATGGTTCTAATCCAATCTTCTTGATTGTGAGTCCCCGATTTGAATGGGATCGATGAGCTTGGATCTTAGAATTCAAATTGATATGAACAAAATTTGATAATTAGATGCTAAAACTTAATAATGATGAACACAAAAGTATTTAATGCTTGTTTTTTTATTGATTTGATGATGAATTCATCATCCATGAAGGATGATGATATGATGATGTTGTTGATAGAGTATGATTCCCACCATAGGTGGTGAACCATCCACACTTACAATGAAAGATAAAGATGCTATTTATACTACTCTAGAATTTTTTTCAATATTTACAATATAGACCGTAGACTAATACTTTGTTGATTCTGCTCTTCAAATCTTCATCTTCAATATAAATTGGAAATCTTCAATTTCTACAAAAGGGCTTGACCCAACAATACTCCCCCTAAATTGTAGATTTCTGATATGAAAATAAAGCTTGATCTTGTTTCTGTTTAATAGTTGTTCAAAGCCGAGAGTTTTGTGCAGGACCGGTGAAGGGTGTGCACTTACAACACAACAACACAATGAGGAGAGTTGCTTAGAACACTTAACAGATCAAATAGGGAACTGGTTAACTTGTTAATGAAAGATGCTAAGAACACAAGTAAATATGAGATAGAACAAGATGGCAAACAATACAAGTAATTGGTTTTCAAGAATGATGTATATTGCTTCTCAAGTTCTATTACAAATGTTACAAAGCATAAAGGAAAGTTACAAGTACTTGAGATACATATAATACGTCCTACAGCTGGCCATACTTTGAAGGCCAGCTGGATACAATTGACTAGACAACTACAAAATCAAATGTAGAGTCAAAAGGCAAATTTGCCTTTTGACTAGTGACTATGACATGCCATAGCTCACATCCTAATATATTATCAAAAGGATAAAAGTACATAAAGTAGAAAGCATGGACTCAAGACCTCAATGTACAGTTATCAAAACCATGGACCTTTTCACCAACTCATGTAAGTTGGTGACTATACAGAGTAGCAGCAGAAAGGTGGTCCAGCTTTATGGTAAAGTACATAAGATAAAGACATATCTCTAAATGACTTTGGAAGAAATCTGTCTTCACTCTTTGGCTTTGGAAGACTTTGTCTTTCAAGCTTCGGAAGACTTCACTTTTGGCTTCAGAAGATGTTGGTCTTGGCTTCGGAAGATTTTACACTTAGAATATTTCTCGTGCATGGTGTAAAACTTCCAAAGCATCTTTACTTCTGTTCTTTAGTGCATGCATGCAGAGATACTTTGGATGTTTTGGCTGCATCAGACTTATAGGAATCCTTACAAACTCCCCTAGGCTGATGCTACCAAAACATTTAGAAGATCTTTAGATGTTGGTATTCTTTAGGATGATGATGACCATACCCTTCTTCATCAGATGGTCAGGATCACTCAGACTCTCATAATATCTTTTCATCTCAAAGATATCATGCAAAGGTAAGTTGATTATGTCTTGCCATGTATAGACATTCTCAACACCTTGATCTCTGATCACATGCCATCTCTCTAGATTAGTAGTGAAGGTCCAAGATAAGATGGGTCTCTCAGTTGTAAAAGGAGCCACTTGAATTGAGTTGATTGGGCTGCCTCTTCATGCACTTTCTCAGGTTGATCTGACTCAGCCTGAGGTGTAGAGGGGGATGATTCAGGCTTCTTCTTCTTTGACTTCGGTTTGGAAGCCATCCTCTTCTTCCTCTTAGAAGACTTCAACTGGGAAGACTGGTCTGCAGCACCTTGTTGATCATCCTAGTCTTTCTCAGTTGGGTGTTCCTCCCTCACAGGTTTAGAAGGAGAGGGAGTTTGACCCTGCTGTGGATTAGAAGATGAAGCTTGCTGAGGCTCATCAAGAGGTCCAGGTTATGTTGTCTCAGGTTGTTCAACCTTAACCTCCACTTTAAGTGGGATTTGACTTGGAGGGGAGTGTAAGTCAATCAGCTCTCCACTCTTAATCTTCTGCTTGATTACCCTGATACGCTCATCCATTGTGGATAGAGACATAGGGCCAAGTCTCCTTCCGGAGAATCCATACACCTTCAAGAAGCTCATCATCCTTTGTCTGTCAGCAGAATTCTTCATACTCTTTTGGATGATGGCTCTTGACTTTGCAACATCTTCCCTCATCTTTTTCTTTGTTGCCTTTTATTCTTTGAGCACTTGAAGTCCAACTGTTTGAGATACTCAAACTCAATGTACTCAAAGGACAAGGGAAGAAGTGCAGATGCCTGGTAGAGACCTGTGGCACTCAGGTAGTTGATCATGTTTTGCCTATCGGTTTCCTTGTCTACCTGAGTGTGACATCCGTCACCAACAGGTCCGTCAATTGACTCGAAATCCGTTATTTCTCTTTTCGCGCATTTATTATTTTTTGCGTAATTAATATATTTTCGAACCGAGTCTCGTCACATCTCCTTTTCGTGCCAACCTTAATATTTAATGACGCTAATAATATAAAATTTATTTTATCTTTATGTTTATTTTTGTAAATATTGTTAATAATATTATTTATAATATTATTATTATAAATAAGTCCAGGGTTTAAATTGTAAATTATCTAACTTAAGGGATTAATTAATTGAAAGTGTAGGGTTTAAAGTGTAAATATAAATAATATATATATATAATTTCCAAATTTTGGTCAACCCTAATCGACCAAATCCGCCGTGAATTGTCGATCTTCATCTCCACCGCCGTTGCACCACCGTTTCACCACCGTAGGCCGCCGCCGGTTGCCGTCGCCTCGCCGTTTAGTCGTTTCGCAGGTAACCGATTATCGTGAATCTCGTTTCGTCTCATTTCATTTCGTTTCGGTTTGTCATTCGGTTCGGTTGTTCGGTTTGATTCGTGTGATCCCGTATGTGTACATATATATGTGTGTGTCCCGCATCGTGTGCCGATTGTCGAAAGGAACCGAACACAGCAGCCTCTGGCTGCTGTGTGTACACCGCGGGTATATATATATACACGGCAGGGATGTGCATTTATATGTATGGCGTGTTATATACATTGCGTATGTATGTTTTGTGTGCAATTGTATATGTATGTATATATTGTATGCGTGCATATGTGCAGATTGTGTATGTATATATATTGCGTGTTTGAGCTGTGTGTGTATGTATATAATCTGTATATACTGTTGTATGTATATATGTATATATGTGACGGTATGTG
The DNA here is from genome assembly GCA_025215565.1 of Flaveria ramosissima. NCBI lineage: Eukaryota > Viridiplantae > Streptophyta > Magnoliopsida > Asterales > Asteraceae > Flaveria > Flaveria ramosissima. Next base: position 18,759,346 of record CM046032.1, on the reverse strand, counting down.
GATGTATATGATGTATATATATTCGACTGCATATTATATATGTATACAATGGTGTGTGTATGTTTACGTATGGGTATGTGTGTGTGCTGATCAGTGTGTGAGTGTGTGAATTGGTGTGTATGTATGTATATGTGTATGATTGAGTGTGTGAGATGATGTGGGTATTTATAATGCATGTATGTGTGTGTGGTGTGTGTTAGCATGTATATATATATGTATTGTTTTGGTATATGAGTGGGTCGATCGAGTGCACGTGTGTTTGTTAGAACGTGTGTTTGTGCGCGTGTCGTTCAAGCGGAACAAACGCAGCAACCTCCTGTTGCTATATTCGCGACGAATGGATGCGTTTGGCGTGTATACATTGATATCGTATGCGTGTGTTTGCAGCTACATGTAAGTATATATATAGATATGGGAGCATTGGATGAAGATGAGTATATATATATATATATATATATATATATATATATATATATATATATATATATATATGTGTGTGTGTGTATGTGTGTATATATATATATGTGTGTGTGTGTGTGTGTGTGTGTGTATGTGTGTATGATATTGTGTTTATGTAATTGTGTATGTTATTATTATTATTATTATTATTATTATTATTATTATTATTATTATTATTATTATTATTATTATTATTATTATTTTGCTAATATAGTACGTAGAGTGGTATGAATTATATATTATGTGTGTGAGTTGCACCTCGGACCTGAGTCGACCCGAACCAAACCAAAACCGACCGTACTTATCTATTCTTATTGAACGACTAAAAACTTAGTTACAACTATTATAGGTGTTTGATCGTTCATTGCCCTCACTCGTCGAAGTGTTTTATTCATTCTTTATCTTCACATTCAAGGTGAGTTTCGCTGCCCCGTTTTTATTTTAAACATTTATAACCTAGGGGGAAAAGTATGCTCATCTTTTTTATGCTGTAACTTATTCAATTCTTTTGGGACTGTTGTGTTTACTGTTTGTAAGTATTTATCCAGTGCATGCATGAGGTTTCTTTGTGGTTTTGTATTCACAACTATTTAACTCCGGTGTTGGAGCCGACGGACAGATATTGGTAGTACTATTGGGTTGACACCCCCACCCTTGTTTGTTAGTATACTAGTTGGGACTAACAGTGGCTAGGAACGGGCCCTAGGGTGAATATGTTCCGACAAAGTCTTTGTGTACGTCGTACGTTTAGTTGTGATGCTCATGTGATATTATTTGATTATAACTGTATGCACTCATGTCCTACTACACTATTATACAGCATCAAGTTTTGTTATCATTTAAACCTGCGAACTCACCAACATTATGTTGACCATTTTGAGCATATCTTTTCAGGTAACAATCATTGAGGATTGCTAGGGATGATGCCTTAGCGATGACCTTAGACTTACATCATTTAAACTTTGGATGTCTTCGACAATTACATTTGACATTTACTTGTTATTCACATTTAATTACTTGTTCCCGGGTTGTGGGACTTATACTTATTTGTTTTGTATGACTATGTTTGTCGTGGAACTGACTAACCATGACACAAGTCTCCATTTGTGTCCGGTGACGTCATGACACGTTGATCTTCATCATTTAATGCATCTCTATTAATTTAACAATGTGTTATGACGATCCCGTTCGTTACATCCTCGTGTTTCCACTATAAGCGGGGGTGTGACAGATTGGTATCAGAGCCATTGGTTATAGAGAATTAGGTGGATTTTCGACCTAGACTATAAGCTAAGTACCCACATGTAGTATGCGTAATAGGATTATGTGTGCAAGAATATACATGTGAACGTTCTATGTGTAGTGTTGGCTATGCTTACATATCTTGCCTTATGAGCTATCTTTGATATACATATTTGGGAAAGTTTTAGGCATTGTATCATCTATTTATACCTTGAGAATACCTTAGCTAAACACATCCTCTATCTATGTATTTGATTTATATTTAGATTGAATTGATAAGTGCTACTGTAAGAATTCTTCTCATGGCTTAGGTTGTTAAGCCAATCCTTATTCCATACGTCCTTCGATGTCACATTTACTATAGGTGTCCTTGTTTAAAACTTGTTGGGTTGAATCTTGGAGGACAAACACGCTTGTTAATACGACACCAGTAGACAACAGACGCGACGTACTCTGACAATATGGCTACATCATCGGATTTTAGATTATTCTATATGGATTCCTTCGATTATTCTTTGATCAAGTGATTCTTTCTCAATCGACTCCTTCGTACAACTTTGATTAATTAACTTTTGGTTAGTAACCATATCGTTGATACTCAAATCATGGATAATACTCTGTACTTGATAAGATATGTTAACTCGAATATGATGAGCTAGGGTGACCATGCAAAGCAAATTACCATTACGGGTGCACACGTAATTGCAAATTGCAGTGCATGTGAAGCCTGGCAAATCTTGCCTTGAGATAACAGTCATAGTTAGTAAAAATCTTCCATCCTATTCCTCGGGACACTTGAGTTCCAGTTCTTATAAGAGTTGTTTATTAATGAGCAAACATCTATAACCTTTACCCTTATGTGAGCTCTATTCTAACCGGAGTCTACACGAGGATTCATATTGTGACACTAGTCGTATTCACAATGAGACGTTGCTTCTTTTATCATATCAGAAATTATGCAACTAACTGTTTGTTTGGAACATCCATGGTCTTTCAAGAGTTACATCAAAGTAATGATACTCCCTTCACATGTGTTATGAAGCATTAGCAGTTTCAACATTCTAGCATTATGCCTTGATGGAGTAATCGGATGTCGCATGACCGGTTTAAGCATTGTTCTCGGTATATCGTGGATGTGGTGGGAACGTTGCGGGGAACCCTATATATAAGCATCACCGGTATACTAAGAATGTGCTTAAACTTGGCTATGTGATGATCTTGATTAATTAAAGTAAGAAGTGGTAGAAATGATAAGGTAACAAGGTTGGTTGTACATACAAGGGATTTTTTATGTGATAGTAAAAAAAAAGTATGATAGAAAAAGGGGAAGAGTAGGTCTGACCCGTCGGATTGAGTAACATGGAAACTATAATGGGTATCAACAACTATGCTGAAAAACAGAAGATAAAGTATCTTGCTTACTCACTAATGGGTAAATCACTGACATGGTAGAATGCCCAGGCTCAAGCCTAAGGTAATGAGGCTATGATAGCCATGATTTGAGATAAGCTCAAAGCTTTGGTGACTGAGAACTACTGCCCGATGAATGAGATGCAGAAGTTAGAGTTGGAATTATGGAATCGTGTAATAATGGGGTTAAGTAATGTTCCTTATATGGGCAGAATTCAAAAGTTGGCAAAGTTGGTGTCACACCTTGTGGCATCTTGATCAAAAAGGATTGAGATGGACATTGGGAAAATCTAGTGAGTAGTAGAAATAAGTTGGAGAGTCGACCAAGCAAGCTAGTGGTAAGTTAGACAAGAAGGCAAATGTTGTGGACCTAGCTATATCAGTTGATGCAGTTAAGCCAGTATGCGTTGAATGTGGATGCTATGAATGTGCGATCCCTAGCCATTACCATAATGTCTGCTCTAGTTGAGTCGGACACCAAGACAAGTTGGAAACAATCAGAACTAGGGAATGGCTAAAGCTAGTAATGAAAAACAATGAAATTATGGAAATAAAGATCATGTAAATTAAGGTCATGCATCACGTGGTCATACATTTGTGGGTGGAGCAAACGACGTTCATCAAGACTCAAATGTCATTACATGCATGTATCTCATCATCAATTAATACATATCTGTTGATACTAGGATAGAAGATACCTTCAATTCTCCCAAATTCACTCCTTTATTTGGTATGAACCCAGTTGCTTAGAAGTTAGTTACTCAGTTGAGATGACCAATGGTAACAGTTATAGGTCGCATATAATTACAAGAATATAATTTCTTTGACATAGACTTAATACCGTTTGGATTGGTTATTGAACATGAAGCCAAGATAGACCATCCGGAGAAGGTAGTACGTAATTTGTTATGAAATGGCAAAGTGCTTAAATTTTAAGGAGAATGATCTCGAAGGATTTTAATACTCATTTCTTGCATTAAGATTTGTCAATGCCTAAAGAAGCAGTGTTATGCACTTCTAGCACGTGTGGTAGAAAAGAAGACAGAAGGAAGAAAGTTGAAAGATATTCCTATTACACGAGATTTTCCAAAAGGATCTTTCTAATGACTTATCAAGATTTCCCCTCCTTGTCAAGTAGGGTTCTAGAATGATCTGATCTCGGGAGAAACTCTTATTACAAAGACACCCTATTGGTTGCACCATTGGAAACACAAGAATTATCGAGTCAACTACAAGAGTTGTTAGATAAGGGTTTCATATGACCAAGTCACTCACCATAGGGAGCACCGATACTGTTTGTCAAGAAGAAGGATGAAACATTTTGAATGTGCATAGACTATCAAGAGTTGAGGAAACTGACTATGAAAAATCGATATCCACTTTCGAGGATCGATGATATATTTGATCAATTACAGGGAGCTTCGTACTTTTCTAAGATCGACCTCCGATCAGGTTATCACCAATTACGGGTTCATGAGGAGGATATACCAAAGACAGTGTTTAGAACTCGATATGGGCATTACGAGTTCTTAGTCATGCCATTTGGGCTGACCAACGCTCAAGCAGTGTTCATGGATCTGATGAACTGGATGTGCAAACCCTATCTGGATAAGTCTCTAATCGTGTTTATAGATGATATTCTCATCTATTCTAGATCGAAGGAAGACCATGAACAGCACCTTCGAGCGATACTCTAATTATTGATGGAAGAGAAACTTTACGCCAAGTTCTCGAAGTGTGAATTTTGGTTGCGGGAAGTGAAGTTTTTGGGACACGTGGTTAATGAAAAGGGAATCCACGTTGATCCCGGAAAGATCGAAGCAGTTAAAAAGTGGGACGCTCCTAAGACGCCCTCAGAGATACGACAATTTTTGAGATTGGCTGGTTACTATCGACGATTCATTGCAAACTTCTCTAAGATCGCCCAACCATTGACAATGTTAACACAAAAGGATAAGAAGTTTGATTGGGGACGCAAGCAAGAGGAGGCATTTCAGACGTTGAAGGAAAGACTATGCAACACACCGATATTAACCATTCCTGATGGGTCGAACAATTTTGTGGTGTTTTGCGATGCATCACACCAAGGCCTAGGTTGTGTGCTTATGCAAAAGGATAAGGTGATTGCTTATGCCTCATGTCAACTTAAGGTTCACGAAAAGAACTATACGACACATGATCTGGAATTAGGCACAATAGTATTTGCTCTAAAGATATGGAGGCATTATCTATATGGGACTAAGTGTGTCGTCTACACCGATCATAAAAGCCTTCAACACATCTTTGATCAAAAGGAACTGAATATGCGCCAAAGGAGATGGGTGGAACTCCTAACTGATTATGACTGTGAGATTCGATATCATCCAGGAAAGGCGAACGTAGTAGCTGATGCCTTGAGTAGGAAGGAGCGTGTTAAACCACTACGTGCGCGAGCATTAGGAATGACTATTTAATCGAACTTGAAAGAGCAAATACTGTTGGCGCAGGGTGAAGCGCTAAAGGAAGAAAATGTGGCACGTGAAGAGTTTCGAGGGTTAGACAAACAGATGAACTTTAAAGAACATGATGTACGGTATTTTGTGGATCGAATATGGGTACCTAAGTTGGGTGATGTTCGAACCCTAGTTATAAACGAAGCACACAAGTCGAAGCATTCTGTTCCTCCTGGTGCAGATAAGATGTATCAAGATCATAAGGAGTTGTATTGGTAGCCAAGCATGAAAAAGGATATTGCAAAGTATGTGAGTGAATGCTTGACTTGTTCCAAAGTCAAAGCCGAACATCAAAAACCATCAGGTCTGTTGCAACAACCGGAAATTCTCGAATTTAAGTGGGAAAATATAACGATGGATTTCATCACTAAGTTGCCGAGAACAAGTAGTGGGCATGATTCAATTTGGGTCATAGTGGATAGAATGACGAAATCTGCTCATTTCGTACCTATTCGCGAGGACTATAAAATGGAGAAGTTAGCAAGGTTATATGTGAATGAGATAGTGACTAGGCATGGAGTGCTTGTGTCTATTATATCTGATCGAGACAGTAGATTTACATCTCGGTTTTGGAAGACTCTTCATAAGGCGATGGGTACTCGTTTAGACTTGAGTACTGCCTATCATCCACAAACCGACGGTCAAAGTGAACGGACGATACAAACCTTAGAGGACATGCTTAGGGCATGTGTGATTGATTTTGGTAGGAGTTGGGATACCCACTTACCATTGATCGTGTTCTCCTACAACAACAGTTACCACACGAGTATTGGATGTGCTCCGTTTGAGGGGTTGTATGGAAGAAAATGTAGATCTCCGGTGTGTTGGGCGGAAGTAAGTGAAAGCCAATTGACAGGCCCGGAGATTATCCAAGAAACGACTGACAAAATATTTCAAATCAAGGATAGGCTTAAGGCAGCTCGAGACAGACAGAAAAACTATGCTGATAACCGTCGCAAACCCTTAGAGTTCAACGTTGGTGATTATCTCTTACTGAAAGTTTCTCCGTGGAAGAGAATTGTGCGCTTTGGGAAGAAAGGGAAATTGGCTTCGAGATATGTTGGACCATTCGAGATCACTGAAAGAATTGGTCCCGTAGCGTATCGATTGAAGTTACCTCAAGAACTTAGTGGTGTACACAATACATTTCATGTATCGAACCTTAAGAAGTGTTTAGCCGATGGATCCCTTCATGTACCGATTGAGGAAATCAAGATTGACGAGAAACTACATTTTGTGGAAGAACCACTAGAAATCATGGACCGAGAGGTGAAACAACTGAAGCGCAGCAAGATACCAATTGTTAGAGTGAGATGGAACTCCAAGCGAGGGCCTGAGTTTACGTGGGAACGGGAAGACCAGATGAAATCCAAGTATCCGCATTTGTTCGTGGATACAACCTCAGGACCTAACTCCAGCTGAATTTCGGGACCAAATTATCTCAACTGGGGGATACGGTGACATCCGTCACCAACAGGTCCGTCAATTGACTCGAAATCCGTTATTTCTCTTTTCGCGCATTTATTATTTTTTGCGTAATTAATATATTTTCGAACCGAGTTTCGTCACATCTCCATTTCGTGCCAACCTTAATATTTAATGACGCTAATAATATAAAATTTATTTTATCTTTATGTTTATTTTTGTAAATATTGTTAATAATATTATTAATAATATTATTATTATAAATAAGTCCAGGGTTTAAATTATAAATTATCTAACTTAAAGGATTAATTAATTGAAAGTATAGGGTTTAAAGTGTAAATATAAATAATATATATATAATTTCCAAATTTTGGTCAACCCTAATCGACCAAATCCGCCGTAAATTGCCGATCTTCATCTCCACCGCCGTTGCACCACCGTTTCACCACCGTAGGCCGCCGCCGGTTGCCGTCGCCTCGCCGTTTAGTCGTTTCGCAGGTAACCGATCGTCATGAATCTCGTTTCGTCTCGTTTTGTTTCGTTTCGGTTTGTCATTCGGTTCGGTTGTTCGGTTTGATACGTGTGATCCCGTATGTGTACGTATATATGTGTGTGTCCCGCATCGTGTGCCGATTGTCGAAAGGAAACGAACACAGCAGCCTCCGGCTGCTGTGTGTACACCGCGGGTATATATATATACACGGCAGGGATGTGCATTTATATGTATGGCGTGTATATACATCGCGTATGTATGTTTTGTGTGCGATTGTATATGTATGTATATATTGTATGTGTGCATATGTGCAGATTGTGTATGTATATATATTGCGTGTTTGAGCTGTGTGTGTATGTATATAATTTGTATATATTGTTGTATGTATATATGTATATATGTGACGGTATGTGGATGTATATGATGTATATATATTCGACTGCATATTATGTATATATACAATGGTGTGTGTATGTTTACATATGGGTATGTGTGTGTGCTGATCGGTGTGTGAGTGTGTGAATTGGTGTGTATATATGTATATGTGTATGATTGAGTGTGTGAGATGATGTGGGTATGTATAATGCATGTATGCGTGCGTGGTGTGTGTTAGCATGTATATATATATGTATTGTTTGGGTATATGAGTGGGTCGATCGAGTGCACGTGTGTTTGTTGAACGTGTGTTTGTGTGCGTGTCGTTCAAGCGGAACAAACGCAGCAGCCTTAGGTTGCTATATTCCCGACGAATGGATGCGTTTGGCGTGTATACATTGATATCGTATGCGTGTGTTTGCAGCTACATGTAAGTATATATAGATATGGGAACATTGGATGAAGATGAGTAGATATATATCTATATATATATATATATATATATATATATATATATATATATATATATATATATTACGTAGAGTGGTATGAATTATATATTATGTGTGTGAGTTGCACCTCGGACCCGAGTCGACTCGAACCAAACCAAAACCGACCGGACTTATCTATTCTCATTGAACATGACTAAAAACTTAGTTACAACTATTATAGGTGTTTGATCGTTCATTGCCCTCACTCGTCGAAGCGTTTTATTCATTCTTTATCTTCACATTCAAGGTGAGTTTCGCGGCCCCGTTTTTATTTTAAACATTTATAAACTAGGGGGAAAAGTATGCTCATCTTTTTTATGTTGTAACTTATTCAATTCTTTTGGGACTGTTGTGTTTACTGTTTGTAAGTATTTATCCAGTGCATGCATGAGTTGTCTTTGTGGTTCTGTATTCACAACTATTTAACTCCGGTGTTGGAGCCGACGGACAGATATTGGTAGTACTATTGGGTTGACACCCCCACCCTTGTTTGTTAGTATACTAGTTGGGACTAACAGTGGCTAGGAACGGGCCCTAGGGTGAATATGTTCCGACAAAGTCTTTGTGTACGTCGTAGGTTTAGTTGTGATGCTCATGTGATATTATTTGATTATAACTGTATGCACTCATGTCCTACTACACTATTATACAGCATCAAGTTTTGTTATCATTTAAACCTGCGAACTCACCAACATTATGTTGACCATTTTGAGCATATCTTTTCAGGTAACAATCATTGAGGATTGCTAGGGATGATGCCTTAGCGATGACCTTAGACTTACATCATTTAAACTTTGGATGTCTTCGACAATTACATTTGACATTTACTTGTTATTCACATTTAATTACTTGTTTCCAGGTTATGGAACTTATACTTATTTGTTTTGTATGACTATGTTTGTCGTGGAACTGACTAACCATGACACAAGTCTCCATTTGTGTCTGGTGACGTCATGACACGTTGATCTTCATCATTTAATGCATCTCTATTAATTTAATAATGTGTTATGACAATCCCGTTTGTTACATCCTCGTGTTTCCGCTATAAGCGGGGGTGTGACACTGAGGTTCTTGTGTAGCTGCCACATCCTCTTGCACAGGGCTTTCTTGAACTTGGGAGAGAGTTGGAGCATGCTTGTATAACCTTTTTTTGTCTCTTCTCCTCTTTAAATTGGAGAAGTAACCTTGCATCCTCTGCTTCCTTCATCTCTCTTGATACTTCCATGTTAGGATACAACAAGACTTTATAGGTCATCATGAACACACACTCATAGACATATATTTGAATGGTGACCTTTAGTGACTTGTTTTTACATACCCGTCTTACACGTAATCTAAGGTGAGTTTAATGGGCCTTCTGCTTTTTTTTACATATTTTTCTTTTTGGGGGAGAAACATGTAAAATAACTTTTGATTTAGTATTATTGGTATGTCGTATGTTAATGTAGCGCATACATTATCACAAAAGTCCTTATATATTGAACCAGTAGTAACTCATTACTTTTTATTAAACATGTGAACTCGCCAACCTTTATCTTGACATATTTAACATGTTTTCTCAGCTTGCCATCACACCTAAGGAGCAGGTTTAGATACAGGAGTCACATGTTTTCACAAGCATTAAAACGGTTTTGTTTACATTTCATACTAGTTATGCAAGCCATGTTTTGCACTTTTAGTTAAATTGGGTTTTATATTTGTTTTATGTTTTTTAAAAATTTACTTTGATATTGAATGAGCAAATGTTATATTTAATTCATATAATATCGTTCGACATGACCAGTGACAGAGATCCTGGTTTGTCACACAACTCGTGGTAAAACCGCGCAGGTGGAAATTGGGGGTGTGAAAGAAGTTGCATGTACAATTCTTTCTGATTCCAAGAAGTTTGCGTCTATGCGAGAACTTAATAGTCATCCGAGAAATTTACGACGAATAGTTATAACTGAGAACTTTTAACTGCAATCCTACTACTACCGTTGAATATGACTAAGTACTCAGTCTAGGCAACATACTAGATAGTGATCGGGTACTCACATATAAGTACTCACTTGACCATGTACAATAAATTGAATACATCAAGTCTAAAACATTTACAAGGGTTAAACATTTATTGTTTTTGACTATTAAATTTTTAGTTAAGTTTATTTTTATGCATGTTATGGCTCAAAACATGATATTTAATCGAAAACATCATGTTCCTTCTTATCTAGCTGATCCACCATAGGAGTAATCATATTTCAAGTCACTCATTGATTGTCTGCGTTCTTTGACCATCAACTACGCTATTTTGGAATGCCTGTTTATATGTGAAAATTTTATGAGAGATTTTGGAATATTGCATAATCAGAGACTGCTCGTAATGGGGAAGAACAATTAGTTGGAAAAATGCAAGGAAAGAAAGTGATTATATTAGAGACTATGCTTAAACGAGCTCTAATTTTTCATAACCAGTCCAACTACCAATTTAGATACAGCATAGAGAGAAGATACTAGTAGTTTAACCACGTTTGAGCAATGAGAGAACATCCATATTAGAGATATTTAGCCTACATCTAAATGGTATGCCTAATGGGATGAAAGGGAGGTTTTGACAAGTTAACGTGATGGTCCTTAGCCTTTATATGTATGATCATGAACTCGAGCTTCAGTTAATAAAAAAAGTATGTAACACACCGAATTTTTCAAATAAAACCAAAGATTTCGCGTGGAAGGCAGTTCCCGCACAACTAAAGGTGCTCGCGCGAGAACATATGCGAATGATAGAAAACTGTAACACCCCAAAAAGTCAAAACGAGTCATCAAGGATAATGGGCTTAATTATTGGGTATTTAATAAAGGAAGAAAATGGGTTATGGGTTAAATTAGGCTTATGGGCAAGAGCCTAAGTGATTAAGGGCCCATAATCGGCCATTTAACCCACCAAATCAGCCTTCATCTTCCTCATTTGCAACCCTAGCCACCCAAATTCGTAGAGAGAGAAAATAGAGAGAGAAAGTGAAGAAAACTCAAGATTTGGAGCTTCAAAGGTTAAGAGATTGAAGATCTGGGTGTTGGAGCATCAAACCATAAGAAAGGAGCAACAAATCCAGGTAAGAATCGACCTCTAAACCCTTCTGTAGATCAAACCCGGATTCTAGGGTTTTGGGTTTTGAAAAGTTGCAAAGAATCGCATAAAGGTCACATTTTTAAGTATGAAAACATGTATAAAGCTTGGATATAGCCTCATGGTTGATAAACTAAGAGATTGGACGTAAAAAGTTGCGATTTCGGGTTAAAAACAGGCTGGTTCGTAACTTTTATGCGATCTGCGAAACTGTCTATGCATCCAGCGAAATTTCATATTCAAGCTGCAAAACATTGGGTTTTCAGCGAAACTATAGTTTCGCAGGTAATTTCGCAGCCATGTAAATTCCAACGAAAGTTAGGCGAAACTGTCATGCAAAACTGGCAGCGAAACTGTCGGGGAAACTGGCACCAAATCAGCCTTCATCTTCCTCATTTGCAACCCTAGCCACCCAAATTCGTAGAGAGAGAAAATAGAGAGAGAAAGTGAAGAAAACTCAAGATTTGGAGCTTCAAAGGTTAAGAGATTGAAGATCTAGGTGTTGGAGCATCAAACCATAAGAAAGGAGCAACAAATCCAGGTAAGAATCGACCTCTAAACCCTTCTGTAGATCAAACCCGGATTCTAGGGTTTTGGGTTTTGAAAAGTTGCAAAGAATCGCATAAAGGTCACATTTTTACGTATGAAAACATGTATAAAGCTTAGATATAGCATCATGGTTGATAAACTAAGAGATTGGACGTAAAAAGTTGCGATTTTAGGTTAAAAACGGGCTGGTTCGTAACTTTTATGCGATCTGCGAAACTGTCTATGCATCCAGCGAAATTGCTATTCAAGCTGCGAAACTCTGGGTTTTCTGCAAAACTATAGTTTCGCAGGTAATTTTGCAGCCATGGAATTCCAACGAAAGTTGGGTGAAACTACCATGCGAAACTGGCAGTGAAATTGTCAGCGAAACTGGCAGCGAACTTATCAGCGAAGTTGGCAGCGAAACTATCAGCGAAACTGCTTTTCTGGCAGCGAAATTAGCAGCGAATTTAGGTAGAAATTAACCCCTCTAAGTGTTAACTTATCTGCAGGTTGTGTAGCGTGATCCTAGACTAGAAAGCTTAGTTTAGAAGTTACTCACGGTATCCAGGTGAGTTCTAGATCCCCTTATTTGTAAGTTTTTCCATGTTTTGAGGTTATTATGCATACTAAATATACGGTTTAAATGATCGAGATTTTATGAGGTTTTAACAGGAAGATCGATTTTTCAATAAGGAAATGTGCTATATAAATGTTTAACAGCCCGGCCCTAGCCAGGGGCGTTGCCCCTTGGACCCCAATAAGGGCTGCTGCCCCTAGGACCCCGCTATCAGGGGCTGCCGCCCCCAAACCCCCGCTGTCTTGCGATGGGTCGGTGATGTTTTTATGATGACATGTACTTGATATGTTGTGTTGTTTACCTGTAAAGTATTATATATTAAAGTGAAAGATGATATTAATGAAAAATGAAACTTAATGAATGTTACCCCCGGGCCCATTTGATGATGAAAAGTCTTGCAAGCACTATGATCGACTTCACTTACGTGAGTCTGATGTATGATGATTGATCTGTATTAATGAGCGGGCTATGTGCCTTGCAGTGTGGATCAACTGTCGGGGGTTAACTACCATGATGATGTGTACCGACAGGGATCGACATTCGTTGTCGATCAACATGGAGCTCTTGCTTTGTGCAATCTCAGTTATGATGAAAATGAAAGATAATGAAAGAATGAAAGAAAATTAACATGCTTATTATGATGCAAGAAATGTTATGTATTATGATGTATGCATGGTCATTATATGAAGGATAAAGTTATATTTTCTTATTTATCTTAAACTAGAACTCACTCAGCAAAGCTGACTTTTATGCGTAATAGTTGGCAGGTAAATGATGCTGCTAGGGATGACATAAGGTGGGAAGCTACTTGGATGGCAGTGGATGGCATTTCCGTTTATAAAATCTTTTATTGTAATTTAAGATCAAGTACTATGTTTTATTTACAATTGAAGGACAAATGTATGAGTACAATATGGTTTCCAAGTTTTAAATGAATGTCTATTTAATTCCGCTGCAATGTTTTTGGTTATTAAAAATGTTTTTATGCTATGATTAACCAACTGTGAGGTTTCCCGGGAACAGGGCCATACAAAAACACTATAAATAAGCCCAACCACCCAATTTTCTCCACTTCATTTGATAACTCTTTCTGTTGTGCTTGAAAGAGAGAGAGAAATTAGTGCTAAGTGGTGTTAAAGTATGTATTCGATGATATTTAATGTATTAATGTATTTATGAATAGTATGTAATGATATTTTGCATGATCATGTAGTTTCTGATTGAAAGGCTCTCGGTTTAGTGTTGTTCTTTTGCAAAATATCACAAGGTGAGTTCGAGATGAAGTTTCAAACAACTGCGTAGTTTTTGCACGAGTAGTATAGTTCTCGCATGAGACGGTTATTCTGCATAGTTCTCGCGTGACGGATCAAACTTTTATGGTAAGTCATCGTATGAAGGATAGTTCACGCGCGACTTATAGTTATGCTAATGGTAGAGTTCCTGCGTGATATATTTTCATGTGTTATAAAGTTGTCGCGCTAATGAACATGCTCGCATGGATAGATTTTTCCCTTATAGTTGATTTGTGTATGATGTAGTTGTATTGTGTGCGTTAAAGATAGTATAAATAATGAATTTATAGCTAAACAAATAAAATATTTGTATTACTGTGGTTAAAGATTAAAGAAACATAGTAAAGTTCACATGTAAAATGTTAAGGAACCTTAATAATAAATTCAACAACGGTTACCCACTAAAGCACAGTTGTGAAAAAGTTAAAGTATGCTAAAGAAGTCTTGCAAGTATAGTGGTCTTGATCTATTTCAAGCCTCGACACTGGAGTCTTGCGTAATGGAGTCTTGCATGTGTTGCAAAACCATATGGGAGTCTTACGTAATGCCAAGCGGCAAGAGACTTGCAAATGTTGCAAGCCTCGACACAGGAGTCTTGTGTAATGGCACATGATAGTGAAGTCTTGTGTTTTACACGAGCTATGGCTAAAGGAGCGTTGTACGAAGTACGCGCTCACAATAACGTAATCATAAGGAACGATAAAGTAATGATAAAGATCATTAAAGCAAAGTGAAAGTATCGTTAATGAATACGTATAATAGTTGATGAAGAATTATTACCTTAACGTAAGCCTAAAGTTAAAGTGTATGTATTGTTAAAGTATGAAACAATGTATGTTTATGATAACGTTCGGTTATAGTAATTCGATAACATAAACCTAGAGCTCACTCAGCGTCACTGACTTTTTATATGCATATTAGACTGATAAGTATGCTGTTGAAATAAGAGGTGAGCTTGGCATGGATTGGAAGCTATCTAGCACATGGCCAAGACTAACATCCTTGCGTAGATTAAAGAGAGTTAGTTAATGATATCATTGTTGATGTAATGGTTGAATCATGACAATGTTTTATGTTCTGTTGCTTATATTAATAAAATTTTGATGTTTGAGACCTTGTGTTTTTTATGTTCAAATCCAATTTTGAGGTTGCCTGGAAAACAGTGCCTTACAAGTTGGTATTAGAGCCTTAGGGGGTGTTTGTTTTTTGAAAAAAACCTCTTCCCCACCTCTTCATCTGCGCGCTCGCAGACGCGGGAAGAGGTTTTTACTTCGCAGACTGTTTGTTTTCTGGAAGACGTTTCATTAAAAAACGTCTTCCTCACCTCTGCACGGAGAAGAGGTGGAACAATGTCTTCACACCTCTTCTAACCTCTTCTCTTCTAAAATGGTTGAGAGCCCTAACATAACATCTGATCCCATCTTTATTCCCACCCATCTTCCCCACCTCCCCCACTCCCCCACCATCTTCATCTTCTTCATCTTCGGCCGCCCCCACCGTCGCCACCGCGCCACCGCCCCGCCGTCGCCACCGCGCCACACCGCGCCGTCGCCACCGCGCCTGCTCACCACCGCGCCACCCCCCCCCCTTCGGCCCCCTCCCCTTCGGCCCCCCTCCCCTTCGCCCCCTCCCCTTCGGCTCCTCTCCCCGAAGCCCCCTTCCCCTTCGGCCCCCCTCCCTAAAGCCCCCCTCCCCTTCGGTCCCCCTCCCCGAAGCCCCCCTCCCCTTCGGCCCCCTCATCTTCGCCGGCAGCACCGGCGGGCTCCTCCGCAAAGCCCAGGTGGAGGAGTTCTACGTCATCACATGGGAGTCACCAAAGGAGCAGATCTTCGAGATGCCTACAGGTGGTGCAACCATCATGAGAGAAGGCCCCGATCTCCTCAAATTGGCTCGTAAGGAGCAGCGTTTGGCTCTAGGGACCCGATTGAGGTCAAAGTATAAGATCAAGTATCAGTTCTACTGGGTATTCTACACGGACCCGATTGTGGTCCAAGTATAAGATCAAGTATAAGATCAAGCATATGATGAACCTATCTTGTTTTATACTTGATGTTTGTTTGTGCGTTGTATGAAACGTATAAAGTGTTGTAGAAGTTGTTTGATCTCGTCATATGTATATACTGGATGATGATAAGGCATACAAGTTAAATGGGTTGTTTCACAGGTTGAAAACTGAAATTTGTCGATTTTTTTTGTTATTACAATGTAATCGTATGGTTTTATGAATATTATTGTAGTGTTGTATGACTTTTATTTATATTTTAATGTATTTCTATGACTTTTATTTATATATTAATGTATTAGTTGTTTTTAAAGTTTAAAAAATAAATTTAGTTTAATTACAGAATATTTCAGCATTCTGCAGATGTTAAACAAAACAAACAGTCTTTTTCTTGCAGACTGCAGACATTTGGTCCACCTCTTCTGCTGCAGATGTCTGCAGATGTGGTCCGCAGACTGCAAACGTTTTCTTGCAGAAAAAACAAACAGCACCTTAGTTTGAGAGATTTAGACACTTTGATGTCTGAACTCGAATTGAGAATGGGATCGACTAAGGGATGCCAGTGTTAGTAGCTCCATTCTAGGAAGGTAAAGTTAAAGATTATGATTGATAAAGGTTCAGAGTGGTTATAATGCTCATAGTGAGATTGAGAACTGATGTGACTCAAGATAGGGAATGTTTGGCACAAGGAAAATAAAGTAAGTAGTTAATTACAACTAGAAACTATCATTAAAAACTTGCAGTACTTGACATGATCTGAATTGTTACCAAGAATAAAAAAGTTGTTTTTATATCTTATAGAAAGCAATGGCTGAAAGGAAAGCTAATCGAGGAGGTACTCGTGGTGGGGTCAGGGGTAGATCAACAGTCACCAGGAGCCAAAGGCAGATGACTGAAAAGGTGCATGTGAATTCTGTTCACACTGCTAGCAAGGAAAACTCTCATCATTCTGAAGAGAGAATAACCTTAGAGCCTGTTGTAAGGGAGGCTATCACCAAAGAGGTCCACTAGATTCTTCATGACATCATGCCCTTGGGCATGATAGAAGCTCTAAAGGAAGTAACCAAGGAGTGGACGCTGAAAGCAAAGAACAAACCTAGCAGGAAAGGCAGTAAGGGTACGGGTGAGGGGTTAGGAAAAGATGGGAAGGATGATGAGGATGTAACTGATGAGGAATTAGCTAAAGGGTGTTCTTATCATATCTTCAAAGGGTGCAATCTCATCCTTGGATGGCAAGAGTGGTGCTATTGCCAGTCTCTAGTGGGTGTCTGAAATGGAGGCAATGATTAAGATCAGTGAATGTAGAGTTGATCAAGCTGTGACGTTAGCGGCGCACTCATTTATTGATGAAGCGATTCATTGGTGGAACACCATCAAGCAGACCAAAGAACCTCGTGAGTTTAGGAATTTGAAGTGCAATGACTTGAAGGAGCTGGTGATGAGGAAGTTTTGTCCTCAGAGCGAGATGGACCTGGTGGAAAGTGAATTCTTGGGATTTAAAGCTGGGAGTCTAATGCACGGGTAGTACACATTTCGTTTTAATGAGATGGCCAGGTTGGTGCCTAACCTAGTGAGTACTAAGAAGAGAAGGATGATGTGTTATGTACAGGGTTTGTCTTTAAAGGTCAAAACATATGTTAAGGCAAGCAGACAGAAGACCTTTGAGTCTTTGTTGGAATTGAGTGGAATAGTTTAGGATGATATGGTGGCTGATGAGCCCACTGAGGACATGAGAAAGAGGAGTTGGTCGGGGAGTTTGTAGAGAGAAATGAATGAGAGGTCTATTGCTCAGACGAAAAAGATGAAAGTGGAATCATCCGGTGAGTGCTGGAAATATGGGTGAAAGCATGCTGGTAAATGCAGGCTTGGTTGAAGCCCGTATTGAAGAAGCGGAAAGATGTGGCATTTCTGAACGGATTGCCCCAATCTGATAAAGTGCTAGAGCTGAACCTGATGTTGTGTCAGGTATGTTTCTCGTTAACAACATAATTGCTTCTGTTCTTTTTGATTTTGGTGCAAGTAAGAGTTTTGTAGCTGCTACTTTCTGTTAGGGGTGTGCAATAAAACGAAATAACCTAAATAACTAACGCAACCGGACCAAAAAACCGAAACCAATAAGAAACCGACGGTTTGGTTTGATGATATTTTTAACCGATTTTTTTGGTTCGGTTTCGGTTTTGCTTGTAACAGAAACCGAAAAACCGAACCGGAAGCATAAAATTGAACTTGTAAATTTAGATATTTATTCATACATATATAAAAATAACTAGCCTATAAATTACTTATTTAAGTTATGCTATCTAAAATAGATAGATATTTACGTTTCCAGAATACATTTTTAAACATTTTGGTTTGGTATATTAAATTTGTTTTATTCAATTTTGTTAATTGCAATTAGTTTTAATGTTAGGTAATTTATAACAATATATAGATTATGTTTAAAGATAAACAAAATGATTTAAGTCTAAACTTTCTAGTTTAGATTCATTACTTAACATAAAGCCCAAACACAAACCAAAACTGAACCGAAACCGATGTGAAAACCGAAAACCAAAAACCGAAAAAACCAAAACCGAACGGCTTTAAAAACCTAGAAACCGAAATATCGGTTTTTGGTTTGGTTTTAGGCTAAAACCAAACCAAACCGACCATGCACACCCCTACTTTCCGTGATATGATGAATGGTAAGGCTAAAGAAATATATCATGTGTTTGAAGTAGAAACTGCGATTGGAAAGAGTACTAAGATAACTGTGGCCATAGAGGATTATATTATAAAATTAAAGGTCAAAAATTTCCCGCTAGTTTGTTTCTTATGACCCTAATAAGATTTAACGTTGTGTTGGGTATGAATTGGTTAGCCACCTACGAGGCTAATATAGTTTGCAAAAGGAAGATGATTCATAAAAAAAAAACTAATGGTAGCATAGTCATGATTTACGGTTATAAAGTCTGTGAAGTTCCAAATATGATATCCATGATAAAGGTAGAAAATTTTATGAAGCGAAGGTGTGGAGCATTCTTGACATACGTTATGCTATATCTGAAAAGTTGGCAGATGTGCCTGTTGTGTGCCTTCCCAGATGTGTTCCTTGAGTACTTGATGGAGGTACCACCTGATTGGGAGATAGAGTTTCAGATCGACCTTATGCTTGGAGCTCAGCCCGTTGCTAAAACGTCGTATCGTCTAGTTTCGTCAAAAGCGAAAGAATTCCTAACCAAACTACATGACCTTCTTGATAAAGGTTTTATCCGACCGGTCATTCTTTCTTGGGGTGCTCCGGTGCTGTTCGTAAAGAAAAAAGATGGTAGCATGAGGATGTATGTAGATTACAAGGAGCTAAATTAGCTTACAGTAAAGAATGGATACCCGTTACCTAGGATCAAAGATCTATTTGACCAGTTGCAAGGTGTAAGTTGGTTCTTGAGGATTGATCTTCGGTCGAGTTATCAGCATCTAAAGCTTAAGGAACAAGATATCCTAAAGACAGCGTTTTGGACATGATATGGGCATTTTGAATTTCTCGTGATGTTGTTTTGTCTAACCAATGCTCTTGCAACATTCATGGACTTGATGAATATGGTTTGTCGACCGATGATGGACAAATCAGTGAAAGTGTTTAAAGACGATATCCTAATCTATTTAAAGAGAAAGTAATCACAAACTCCGATGTTGACACTACTAGTAGGAAATGAAATTTTTTTTATCTATTCTGATGCTTCTTATCAAAATTAGGATGTGTCCTAATGCAACGAGGCAAAGTCATAGCGTACAGATCTTGACAGTTAAAGACTCACGAGGTGAACTACCCTACCCACGATCTACAGCTTGCTGTTGTGGTATTTGCGTTAAAGACATGGAGAAATTATCTATATGGTGTCAATTGTTTGATTTTTACAGAGCATAAAAGCTTAAAGTATTTCTTTAAGCAGAAAGATCTCAATATGAGGCAGAGACGATGGTTGGAGATCATAAAAGATTACGACTAAGAGATTCATTATCACCCAGGTAAAGCTAAAGTGTTGGCTAACGCCCTAAGCCATAAGGAAAACCATGAACTAATTCGGGTGAGATCTTACCAGTTGATAGTGACTCCTGATGTGATAAAACAAATTTGTTAAGCTCATGAAGAAGTTGTGGAGGTCGTGAATCTGGAAGAAAACACCAATGGTGTCAAAACCATATTCAGGCGCATGTGAGTCCATAGTTGTGGGGGTCCGCGGGAGAGAGTACAAGACAAAGCCCATAATAGTCGCTACTCGATTCATCCAGGAACCAACAAGCTGCACCAAGATCTAAAGAAGAATTACTGGTGGCCGGGAATGAAAGACGATATAGCAAGGTATGTAGGAAAGTCCTTAACCTGTCTTTAGGTTAAAGCTTAGCATCAGAAGCCATATAGAAAAATCCAACCCTTAGAGATTCCTAAATGGAAGTTGGTGCATATTACTATGGATTTCATAATGAAGCTACCTCGTACAGCTAAAGGTTATGATGCCATATGGGTTATAGTAGACAGGCTGATGAAAAGAGCTCACTTTCTACCTATCCGGGACACGTATAACCTGCAGCGACTAGCTGAATTGTTCATCAATAAAATAGTTACCCGTTATGGTGTGCCAGTATCGTATATCTCTGACAGGGATACACGGTTTACATCCAAATTTTGGAAGAAGTTTAATTATGTTATGTCCAGACTGCACATCGGTACAACATATCAACCACAGACGGATGGCCAATCCGAAAAGGCAATAAAGACATTAGAGGACATGCTTCGAGAATGTATCAGACAATTTGGTGGAAGCTAGGATAGTCACCTACGGTTAGCAGAGTTCTCATACAATAAAAGCTATCATGCTAGTATTGGAATTCCCCCATATGAGATGCTTTATGTTTGGAGGTGCAGAACCCCTATGTCTTGGGGGGAAAATCGGACAGAAGGAGTTGGGGAGTATTGAGGTTATAATGCCTACCAACGAGAGGCTAGATAGAATTAAAACATACATGAAAGCCACTACAGACTGGCAGAAGTCCTATGCCGACAAACGTCAACGAACGATTGAGTTTAAAGTCGGTGACATAGTGATGCTAAAGGTTTCACCTTGGAGAGGAGTCATTTGATTCAGAAAGAGGGGAAAGTTGAGCCCTCGATTAATTGGGCCTTTCAAAATAGTAGCTCGTTTGGGGAAGTGGTGTATATATTGGAATTACCAGATAAGCTAAGTTGAATTCATTCTACCTTCCACATATCACGTTTTTGTAAGTGTCTAGCAGAGGAAGACGTTTATGTTTCACTGTAAGATGTTGAGATAGTTGATACATTGAATTACATGGAATAGCCTGTATCGATCATAGACCAGGAAGGAGAAACAACTGAGAAAAATAATTAGTTCCACTTGTCCGAATGGAATGGAAACATAGAAAGGGGTCGGAATCAGCTAAGGAATCAAAAGATGAAACGAGACAACATTATCCCTAATTGTTTGGTGTATAGCGGGTTTCAGGACAAAAACCAAAATTAGGGAGAAGATTTGTAACACCCCGAATTTTTAAAAGAAAAGCAAAGTTCTCACGTGGAAGGTGGTTCTCGCGCGACTAGAATTTTTCATGCGAGAACACCTACGAATGATGGAAAACACTATAAATAAGCCCAAAGACCTAATTTTCTGCACTTCATGTGATAATTACTGTTGTTGTGTTTGAGAGAGAAAGAGAAATCGGAGCTAAGTGGTGATTAAGGTATGTATTCGATGATATTCAATGTATTAATGCATTTACATATGGTATGTAATGATATTTGATCGAAAGGCTCTTGGTTTAGTGTTGTCTTTTGCAAAATATCACAAGGTGAGTTCTAAACCCCTGTTTTTACATGATTCCTATGATTTGGGGCTAATATGCATACCTTAATGAATGTTTTGATAAAGTATAATTGTATAGATTGTTATAGCACGTGTTTGGGCATTAAAATATTTAGGAATCGATAACTTGGGAATGAAGTTTCAAACAACTGCATAGTTCTCATGCAAGTAGTATAGTTCTCGCATGAGACGGTTATTCTCCATAGTTCTCGGGCGAAGGATAAAACTTGTATGGCAAGTCATCGCATGAAGGATAGTTCTCGCATGACTTGTAGTTATGCGAATGGTGGAGTTGTCGCACGATATATTGTCGTGTGTTATAAAGTTGTCGCACTAATAGATGTGCTC